>JAUCNO010033310.1:0-18532 GCA_032353835.1 Enteromius viviparus | reverse complement strand
TAGGCTTCAAAAACGCTCTTCAGAAACCTATGAGTGACGTCACGGACACTACGTCCATTTTTTTTACAGTCTATGGTTTTAACGCAAGTTTGCGGTTAATTATAAGGTGATGGGTCCGGTATATGTCAATAGGGAGAATTCTGTTATTTGATGAGAAAATTGAGATTTTACATTTTTTATTAAAACTTGGAATAAGTTCAGCGCTGAGAGCCTTGTGGTTGTTGCGCAATGGGTGTCCCGAGATCAAATCCCATCATAAGGACCTTTCCTGATCTCGCTCTCCTCTTCCTTCCACTTTTTTTCCTGGTTTATAACAGTAAATACAAAAAGAAAAAAACAAAAATAAATAACAATAAGCTAAATATCAATAACATTCATTTAGAAAATAGATGATGGTGTATTTTTAGATTCATGCTGATTTTACGTCACTCTTGATTGAAAATTTTTCCCTCCAATATAGTTTTTGTGCTTGCATTTGGTTCAAACAATCAAACATGGTACATCACAGGACATTATGCAAAATATCTCCTGTGGTATTGCAGTAAAAAAAAACACACAGGTTTGGACCGACACGAATAAGTAATTTTTCATTATTCACAAACTGCTCCTGTGCTTTCAGCTCTCTGTAGCATCTGATTTTCACAGTGTGCCCCAGCGAAGCTGCCTTTGTATGATTCATGCAGATAAATGAATGCTATTGTGCTTATTCATTCCTTTGACCTCTCCCACCCTCGCATACCTTCATTCATCTTAAAACATGCATTCGAGGTCATTCCTTGACGTTGAAATTACGGGAAAATCTGAGCCTTGCATGTCACAAACGTGCACGCTGAATCACTGACATATCATCCTCAAACTTTCAGCACCAGCGTCATTGGCACACTTCGCTTCCTTGTTTTCGGTTTTTAGCCTGCAGCGACGTGTCATCAGATCAGTTGGTTTAGGAAACCTTCACACCTGGAACAGTGCTATATTGTTCTGCCACACCCGCGAGCAAAAAGAGGCTTCCTCTTCTCGCTCTGGAGTCTGGTCCCACGAGGCCACAGTGTAGGCCATTGATAAAACGGCTGCTTTCTTGCTCACACTAGTTGAGCTCATCCCTCCGGCCTGGTCTGACAACTCAGGCACGGTTAAGACTTTTCCATGGCATCGATTCCTGTTAACTTACGAGCGTATGTGTGGAACACGGCTTATTAGGCGTGAATGGAGGCAGGGACGTGCTGGGGAATGTGTTTGTGTTTGGAAAGCTGCCTGACACTCATTTGTGAGGCAGTGAAAAACATTGGCAGCCTAGAGGTGCCTGAGCCGACTTCCCGGTCTCGTATTTCAAATCCTCTTAGATGAGGAAGATGATAGTGCTGTGAAATGGAGATGATTATGTTTACTCTAAACAATGCCTAACTACATGCACCGGGATTTCCTTTAAACCTAGGAGTCTACGGCATTCTCTTTTTTTTTTTAATGCAGCTCGCAGCGTCACATGTGGTGTTCTCGCCCATTTTTACCTGCTGGTTCGTTGTTTTTGGTTGACTTTACAGTGTAAACAGTTCTTTAAGCCTTTAAATCTCCACAGAGAAGGAACAATATATCTCTACCTGTTGAGTGACAAGTATAGACTCGGAAAAAAAGAGCATACTAAAAAGAGTATAAGCTCTTTCTATGCGTGCTAGGGTGTTTCTTTCAGGCTGCTGTCATTTTGAACACATGTTGGCATTTTCAAGGCCTTCACAGAACTGGAATTCACTAAACCTCTCAAAAAAATCTGTTTGAGTTCGGATTTGAGGAAAATTGCTAAACGTGCAACGTATGTCCTCAGTAAGAGGTGTGTTTATCTCCTGGTTGACATGTTTGGTCGAAATAGTGTTAAATGGCTCAGCATAAGTGACTGCAATAAGAAAGACCTGGCAACCCACACATAAGCCTCCACATAGCACACGCAAGCTCATTAGGGACTGACAGCATCTTCAGAAAGACATGAGGAGAAAGCGAGTGAGAGACTTGGCAGTACGGGCTCTGTATGGGGTCTGGTCACTGGCAAATGTAACTGGATCCTTCGGCATGGGAATTTACTTTAGCTTGAAAATAAAAATAAGAGTAGGATTTTTTACATCCCTTAACGTGCTGTACATCTGTTTGGCATTTAAAAACTTGAGACTTAAGACTACGTTTCCCCCCAAATGCACTTTAGGAATAAATAAAACATTCAGGTTTTACAGCTACGTCGTCTTCTTGTTGCCAAGCTTTATTTTGAAAGGCCTGAAGGTCCAAAACCTGAGCAGGAAGTCTTAAATTCAGGGATGTGGAGGAGGAGTTTGTGCAGCCAGATGGTGCTAAATACTGATTAAACCCTGGATCTTTGAACCCCGTAGATCTCTCCAATTAGCCATTGTGTGGAGGACAGAGTGAAGTGGAGAGGGCCAGGAGGCCCCCTGTGAGTCCTTAAAGCCCGGCTTTGTCACCTGACACTTCCCTCGTGCTAACAGGCCTGCAAGAGTCTCTTCAGAAGACTTTAAAACATTTGAGTGGGTGAATTTCAGTGTGACAAGTGTAGAGGGACAAGAGCCAGCAGGCACAGAGGAATGCTGGGACTTTGCGCTCAATGCAGGAGAAACAGCACGAGTGTGTGCGTCTTTGTGCGCTTTTCCCCTGTGTAGGTGAGAAAACTCAATGAATGTTTGGATATCGCTCTTCGGTTGCTAGATCTTAGGTTCTTACAGAAGATTTTTTAATGATTTCAAGTGTTCCTCATTAAATCTACAGAGAAATTTAAGTCATTCTATGGAATGGAGGCTTTTTTAGTTTTTTAGTTTTTGAGTTTTTAGTTCTAGGTGATTTTTTTTTTTGAAATACTGATTTTTAATATTTTTGCAAATAATGTTTACATATATTAAATAAAAAACAAAGAATTAAAACATTTCAATTGTTTAACAATTTAAATAAGACATTTAAGATATCGAAATCAAAATAGTAAAACATAAACTATATTAATTCAAAATTTTACTTCATCTTTCTGTATATATATATACATTTAGCTTATTAGATATATAAATCATAATGGTTATTTTAGTGATAAATAATTGTAAATGTACAGTTTATAATTTATTAGTATGTTATGTTTAATGCATATTTCTCTATGGTTATTTAGCAATATGCTGTGAAAAGTGAAAAGTGCTTTACATCAACAGCTCATATTATAATTTTATTTATAGGTATTTCTATAAATATCCATTTTGTAATTGTCAGTTGTTCACTGTGCAAACTCATTATATTCATTATACAATTTTATCATTGTACCTTCTGAATAACTCGATCTATCATCTAGCTATATAGCTCTCTCTCTTTTAATCTCATAAACATTTAGATTTTTATATTCCTTTAAAAACCTACTTTTTAAATTGTTTAGAATTTTATCACCATACAAATGATCTTATGTGATCATTTGATATATATATATATATAGAGAGAGAGTTGAGGGACACAAATGCCACTAGTTCTGTTGAGTCCCCTTATTTTCCCATGCTTTATGTCCCTTTTTGACCTCTCCTTTTTCTTTTTATAAATCCTGGCGTATGTCCTCCATCTGAAGGTGTAGAATAGTGTCAAATCTCCTGTTAATACTGACCTGCTTTCAATTAGTTTGGAGAGAAAAGAGGATTAGCTCTGTTTTACCTGCTGCAGAAAAAAAGCCACATCATTGGTCTGCCTGTGACAGCACTGCTTAAGATCTTTCACTGAGTCCATCAATACTGCGCAGGGCGACTTGCCAAGACCTGTTTCTCAAATAAGCCCTGTACCATTCACACTCGCTCAGAATTCAACCCATACCTGCTTTTGTGCGTACCGTGCTCCAAGACAAACACACACACACACACACGCATACAGGTAAATCCCACTTACCACCCATCTGTAAACTTCACCCTCCCTTTAATATGCTGACTGTGAGTGATCGCTTCTCCTTCTGGGGCGGAAAGTAATTCCTCTGAAGGGTAAATAAACTGGGAGAGCCTTTGTCTAGTTAACTTAAGGTCTGCAGAAATTGCCGAACAGTCTGCTCTCTATACCTGTTGAAAGAAAAATTCACCCTTGATTTAGTAGAAACCTAAAGGCTGCGGAACAAACAAGAATGTTTCCATTATAACACCTCAAGGACCATGCATACTCATCAAATGTTGTTCAAAAGGCTTTAGTGCGCTGGCTTAAAACCTAAAAACCAACATATCACACCAGTAAAATTGCTCTCAGTCATTCTACAACTAAACAAGGCTCTGCGGGTTGAGTTCCTGTGTTGATAGACGCTCGGCGAACAGCCTGTTGAGAACCTCTGTATGCGTGTTAAGTGCGCACTAAAAAAACTCAGTAATGTTTGTTGACTGATGCCTGTTCGCACCGTTTTCACGCTCGCAACAGTCCTCTGGATGCTGCGGTTTACAGAGCAAGGCCAAGTTGCTATCTCTACATCACTAAATAGCTCGTGCTGACATTGAACCACCACAAAAGCCGATGCCCATGCTTTTCTTAGAAACACATAATAAACAGCTCCACCACCGCATATGATCACGCTCGCAATTTGTTAATAATTGTAAAAAACTGTTTTATTCATTGTAGCACAATATGTCTTTATTATGTATGGTTAAGGGTGCCTTGCTTACATTCAAAAGCTGTAATACAGTCATCTGTCCCTTTCCATGTGGGGATGAACATGCCTGTCATTCACAGAGGTTGTGTATTAATACACTGCTTTGTCACCTCCTCTCCTGGCCTCCCTCTGTGGCCGCCTTATGCTGTCTGAGGGCCAAGGCCACTCCATCAATCTGTTAAAGTGACAACAGTGGAGGCTTTAGCTGTCTAACAATAGCAAGGTAACTACCACATACCATGGACACGTACATGAGACCACAGATTAAATCCGGCGCTGTGCTGGGATGCTAATCACTTTAGCAGGCCCAGACAAGCCACTGAAGACACAAATATGGATTATGATATTGACAGAGGACATTAGTCAGGTTTGACTTCGTATTTAATTCGATGGGAATGCAAATGCGGACGTGAGCTATACTTGCTTGTCTTAATTTGCATACTTTTACATACTTGTTTTGATCCCAAAAAGGTTCACAAAAGCTGTGCATTTCGGCTTTGTGCATTTTACTGACACCTAAATAAGCGATTAAATATTATTTGGAAGATATTTCCTTTATTAAGCTTAAGATTAATACTGTTATTTTACTTAAAAAAAATATTGTAATTATTTTCTTTTTTTAATTAATCTTTTTAAATGTTTTATATTATATTTTAGACATTTATTTAATTATATTTAATTTTACATTTTATATTATAGTAGTACTTTTTATTTATCCCCTTAGGGAATATTGTATTATTAACACCAATGTACGATCTATCAAACGGACTGCTTTTCCATTCTTCATAGCTCCATTTACATTAAATTGGACATCTACCCTGAATTGTGTTCTACTTGACCTCAAAATTAAGGCCAGCGAACCTCTACATACATTCAGGGAATTTGGCATGACAAGGTCAGCTTGCCAAATATCACTTGAATTTGTACAACAAAAATATATCTCTTACCATTGCATGGCAGCCTCTAATTCATAACTTCAAAGCGTGCCGCAGCGTTCCATAATCCATCATATTCCATTTTATAATCCAGGATGTTATGTTATGATGTCAATCACACAACCACAGCCCATAATAAATATTTTCCTCAAGAGGACTTGTTGAACTTGGAGCCCCTGGCTCTTGAATGTAGATAGCAGAGGAAGCATCAGGAATGAAAGGAAAGCGCTCCCTCCACTAAAAACAGAAGATCAGTCAGACACAGAACGTCTTGCCGCAAAGCAATATATACTCAACTCACTGTTTATTAGCTCGATCGTGGAGATAAGAAACATCTGTATGACTGTTCCATCCCTTCATCTTCATCTGAGACCGAGGCCCCGCTCTGATTTATTGGAAGGTTTTCATTTTTTTCTACTTGAATCACCTGTCATCAGATGGAGATTATAAATCCTGCTGATTATATGAACTGGGGTTGCCCATACCCAGACTGCCTCAGCGGAGGGAAAATGAACTTTCCAGAAGGGTTCCTTCCCAGAATGCTATTTGGCAATGCTGTCCGTACACAATATGTGGTGCATCAGTGAGCTAATCCTTTCCGGTCGGTATGAGGCGAATTTAAATGAGGTCTGAAGGTGTTTCTTGTCCAAAGCAATGAGAGCATATCTAGTCAATACTACTGGTGCAACATATGGTACATGCATACAATACATCTCCTCCCCCCGCCCCAGGGAATACATATTCAGCTAACTTTTTCTTTTTTATTGTTGATGCAGGCTGCCGTTTCTGTTGCAGCATTATGGCACACTGATGATATGAGTAATACCATGGTATTGTTTGTTTAGAGATGCCCTGGATTATGCAAATAGATTTTAGAAGCAGGAAATGTTACTTTTTAAATGTATTTCAAATTTACATTCTACTTTAAAGCCATGTGTAAAGATTTTAAAACACCAACTGGATTCTCATGGCGGTTATACTCTGGGTTTTCTGTCTCCTCTCTCTTTGTGAGTGTGTGTGTGTGGCTGTTTGCTGGCTCTCGGCCCTGCAGGGTGTGCTGGCTGATGGAGGAGGCTCTGACAGGGCCGCTGAGGGTTCTGATGAACTGGGCTGGATGGAGGAGATTGAGAGCACCAGGTGTGGGGGGCCTGAGCACGGCATGCTTGGCACTCTGAGGGGACTCTATGTTTAGATGTTACATTACGTTACATGTGCTGTTTTTTCTGGCTCTGCTGCGTTTGTTGAAGGTAAAAACGGTTCTATGCCAGCCTCTAGGCCACCCTCACGCTCTCTCTCTCTCCAAACCTAATATAAAAACTTCATAGCTGGTCAGTGTATGTTGTGCTTTAGATGCTGGTGGTCCCCATTATGGGATGTGCTTCTGTCTCCACCAGGCTGATTACCCAGCTTCCTTGGTCGAACAGTTTGAAATAATCATAATATAAATTTTATAGGAAAATGATATATTGACATTATATATAAAACTTGGTCAACAATTTGTTTTAAGGACCAGTTCTAACTATTAAGTAATAATCCTTCTAATCCTCCCCCATACTTAAACTTAACAACTGCATTACTGTCTAATAATAAGCAGCGGCAAGTTAGGTGTTTGTTCTCTATGGAGAATTGGGCCTTAAAATAAAGCGTGAAGAAACTTTGTTACATTTTAAATGAGAATGTTTTTGTTATTTAAAATATATTTACACTAGAGCTGTCAAACGATTAATCTGTTAATCACATCCAAAAACAACAAAAAAAGGTTTTGGTTAATATAGAATAAGTGGGTTTACTTTATATATTTATTATGGATATTTAAATACACACACACACACACACACATGTACATATTTCAGAAAAAAATATAATATTTATATATTAAATCTATTTATAATATAAATTATATTAATATAAATATAGACATGTAAATACATGTAAATATATAAATAAATAAATAAATATATATATCTATATATATATATATATATATATATATACTCAATGTGTGTGTATTTATATATACATAATAAATATACACAGAACACACACATATATTATGCAAACAAGAACATTTATTTTGGAGGTGATTAATCATTAGACTAAATTACACTGTTAAATATATGCAAAATTTTATCATATAAAAATTATATATATATATTTCTTTAGAAATTATATTCTAGATTTCTTTATACTGTCATGTAGGGTGTATGTATATAGATTAGAATACTGTTAAAAAGTTAGGATTTTTAATTTTTTTTTTTTTTTTAAATGTGTACGTTTATTCAGTCACATTTACAATGTTATAAACATTCAAATAATGCTGCTCTTTCAAACTTTCAATTCATTAACGAATCATAAAAAACTTTTTGCTACAAAAATATCGCACAACACGACAGTTTTTAACAATAGTAATTGAAAATGTTTCTTCTGCACCAAATGAACATATTAGAATGATTTCTGAAGGATCATGTGACACTGAAGAATGGCTTTATAGAGTTTTCTCTCACAGGGTAATAATAATTTATTCATTTATATATTTTATTGATTACTTTTGTTTTATAAATTGATGTCAGGTGAATCAGAAACTTGGCCTAATTTTACAGTGCTTCCTAACTAGCTGTCTTTCCAGGGAAGCCAGACAGTCGCCATACCTTCTTCGCCCACTCTTTTCTCTTATCCCGTGTGGTCTCACAGCACAATGCCACCCTGACGATACATGAAAGTCGAACTTTCTGGAAAAACACCTTTAGTAATACTCCCACACAGGACTTTAATAGGTTATAAACCAAACATGTTGTGTTCTGGACTAATTTAGGGTCAGTGTCAGCGCCGTCATTCTATTCGTTCACTTTTGAATATGGAGGCCTTCATTAATAATGAGCGAACCATGACCTCTGACTCTAGTCCTGACCTCACGTGGTCTCACTATTGCATTAAAGCCACTAGAGTATATTTGGTGGCAAGCACTCGTGTCAATCTAGTTATTTGAGATCTGTAAAGCATCTACTCAATATTCAGTTGCAGCAGTAAAGAGGATCCACTCAGGATAATGAGGTTTTCAATCTAAACAAGTATGTTATTTATAAGTAGTACGTCTGCTTGCACTCGTCTGTGAAGTTCACAAGGCTGCCCCATTGGTGACCTTTCGCCGTTAATGCAGACTTTTCTAGAGATGGGTAAAAATATTGATTGTCTCAATCTCAATATTAATTCTTAAAGGGACAGTTCACCAGAACACGGAAATTCTGTGATTATTTATTTACCCTCATGTCTTTCCAAACCATTTTTCTGTAGAACAGATAACTATTTTCTGTTCAGTAGAAGTTTCGAATGACATGAGGGTGAGTAAATGTTCACAGGATTTTCATTTTTAAAAATTATAGTTAGTATAATGTCTAAAGTGGACTGTCTCAATAACGTGTAACCAAGAAATCCGAATCTAAATGAATCCAAATCAGAACCAAGTTGAATTGAGAGTTGGTGAATGCCATAAATGAAGGTCAGCTGTTTATATACATTTGTTTGTGTGTTTATCAGCCCATAGGTCTAACCACAGGATATTCATTGTTTGTCGAGTGACATATACCACATGGCAGTCCACTAATCACAATGACACGAGAGCGGGACGATTAACCTGTGGCACCACGAATACTTTCCACATATCACTCATGTTAGACAAGTAACTATCTCACCCGAGAGCGATAGTCCCGTTCTCACTCACTCATGTTTGCTTGCTTTCTTCTATTCACACATGCATGCTCAAATATCTAGCCTTTTTTCTTTAATCTATTGCTGAATGTCCTTTGCCAATGTTTCTGAAATATAGACATGCCTCCCACAATCACCAATATGCTTTTAATGTAGCGAGCCATATATCTTGCCTCTTCAAGAAAATCTCACACGGAGTGTTTTCCATGGGAAACTCGCAGAGAGGCGGCTCTTATATGCATTTTTTCTCCCCTCCTTCACCTTCATCCGTCTTTTGAGGCATTTGCCAAGCCAGCACAGCTTGAAGTCCTGGCAGGCCATTGTTTGTCTGTGATGTTAATGCTTCTGGGCAGACATTCTTTTGGAAGGGGTGAATGAGTGATATCTGAGGCGTTCGGAGATGTACCGTTGCCTCCCCACTGAATGATGGGACAACTGCTCCACGGCTGGCCAGAGAGCTGTAACCTGAGGAGGAGATCCTCCATCTGTGCCACTGTGAAAGGCCTGGAGGGCTTGAGGCTTAGCTGACCTACACCCTTGGGAGTCACGTCAGTCATTGCCTCGAGAGCGCCCTCCACAGGAAGTTGTAAGGAGGTGCGCGCAAACGCATAGTTCACGGCCAAAGCTGTTCCAAACTTTCTTTCTTCTAAGCACAAATGAAGATATTTTGAAGAATGTTTTTGTCCATACAATGAAAGCTCATGGGGTCCGACAACATATATTCTTATTCATGTTCCATAGAAGAGGTTTTGGAAAGTTGGAGCAGTTGAATTGTAATTTTGGTGAGTTCTCCCATTATTAACAATAATGCTGTTTTGTCCGGAGGCTTGTCTAGTCAGCTTGATATTTTTGCCCATTTCTTCCATTCTTTGGAAAATCAATGCC
This sequence comes from Enteromius viviparus, assembly GCA_032353835.1. Taxonomy (NCBI): domain Eukaryota; kingdom Metazoa; phylum Chordata; class Actinopteri; order Cypriniformes; family Cyprinidae; genus Enteromius; species Enteromius viviparus. Next base: position 8,371 of record JAUCNO010033310.1, on the reverse strand, counting down.
AGCTCCTCAGAGTTCTTTTGATTTAATTGGCTTCCGTTGGAAATTCTTGAGTGAAGAGCCTCCTTCATTTTTCATTCCATTGTTAAGTCTGAGGAGTCTGACCTTGGGATGAACCAACTTTAATCATGAACTCCATGAGACCACTACCTCCCGGTGTCCTGCCTTTCTTTAGACTCAGGTCTGCCCCGGTCATCACCCATAACCCTCTGTTTGAACACGTAGAGAAAGAGCGATGGAGAGAATCGACTGAATAGGAGGATTATCGTTATGGGAGGTTTTTGTTGTAGGACTTGTTCTGATGCAGCCATGTGCCATGTTTGTGTTAGTAGCCTTGATAGAAACAGCTAATGAGCTTCTTTTTTAATCCTAATGATGAATTGGCACAGCATTGTGTGGTTTATTGACCAGCTGGCCCATCGCTCTTCAAGCGCATGAAAGAAAGCCCAGCATTGATGAGCTGTTTGTCTGTTATTGGGTTTAATGGGGTCAAATCTCTTTATAACCCACTGGAGCTCATCTGATACACATTGAAAATGAATTGCTGAGGTGGCATTTGATTTAGAGGCCACGTAAGAATATTATAAAGTGACACAATGTGACTCAATTCTCTCACTCATTGATTTTTCTGGCACAGACATAGAAAAGCACTCAGTTGCCTTTAGGTGTTGTTGTCCAGAGAGCTAATATGTTGTTGTCTGGTCCTCTAACTTTGTGACCCAGGGGAAATAGTTATTTAGTATCCTCTAGCAAAGATATTTCACATGATAGACAGGTGAAAGGGCATTAGCCTTGAGTTAAACCACATTTCACAGTGATTTTATGTGTCTGGCAGGTGCTTTTATCCAAACTAAATTGTGTTGCATTGGAGACTTACTTTTTTGTATAATTCACACATTTCTGTGAAATGAACCCTTGACCTTTACGTGGTTAGAGCCATGACTCTATTCTGTGAGTAATTTAGAGCACAGTTTAAAATGATGAATGTAAAAAGGGTAACACTATACAGTAAGGGCCAATTTGTTAACAACAGTTAATGCATTAGGTATCACACAAAACTAACAATACAAAATAATGTTACAGCAGATAATGGTAAATTATACATATGCGGTTTATGTTTGTCAGCTTATGTTTTTCATAATACTTTAATATCAAATTACACTGAGAAATTACAGCAAGAATGCGTTTAATTGATTAAATGTAATGTTACAAAAGAATTGCATATAAAAAGGTGTCCTTTTCAACTTTCTAGTTTCTATGAATCAAAGAGTCCTGCAAAACGGTATAGTTTTAACAAAAATATTAAGCAGCACAATTAAACATGCCTATTATTGAAGAAGCATGTGACATTAAAGACTAGAGGACCTGTCGCTTAAAATTCTAATTTGCCATCACAGAAATAAATTAAATATTACAATATTGCAAAATGAAAAAATTAAGAGACTTTTGCCAGGGGAAAAAAATCTCAATAATCTCAAATTTTCATGCATACCTTAAAATTTTAAATATGAGCTAGTATATTTAAAATGAAAATTAACCTACAATAGTAAATGCTAGTTTATTAACCTTTTTTAAATATGTATTTTTTGTGTTTATGTGATCCTATGCTCTGGACACCGTTTTTGGGAAACTGTATAAACCTGTTGATTTTTTGTCAACACTAGACTGAATCATTCCACTTTAAAAGACGACAGGAAACACAGAAAGCCAATAAATTTAATCAGGAAATAGCTTTGTTTTTGCCAGTACCCAATGACAAAGTAAAACGACATGTTTGCGTGTTACACATTCACAAAAGCCAGATTTTGATCTGGAAACATCTGGACTGCGCGATCACTTAGGAAGAGTGTTTTTCACAGCTGAGATTTTGCTTTCCATATAAATGATGTCGCTCCCAAGAGTAGTAAACAATAGTTGTTCAAAATAGCCCTAAAGTGTTTGCAGATTTTGAGCAGCATCCACACACTCTGCCAAACATGCATACACACACATACACCCGCATTCAAACCAGCGCCAAGCCGGCCAAGCCTACAGGGAAACTAAGTATTCCAGCAGTGCGTTTGAAATCCACATAATGATAATCTGGTAGGTCTCGAGCTCCATCTGCTCTCAATAGTCTTTTATTGTCCGTAATGAGTGGAAATCTTTGTGTCAGCGTGCCCAGCTGTGCTTCTGTCCACAGCAGGATCGCAACGCTAACCTCACATTAACCTGGAAGCTCATCTAGCTCTCTCTAGGGTGCCTACTGGGTGTCCACTAGCTTACACCCTAAAAAAAAATCCCACCAAATCCCAAGCATCCTTCACATATAAACCCAGTTACGTTCGCTTAGTTTTGGGGCAAATGTCTTGAGCCTATCCATCGTCACTCTATGATGCCTGCGCGAGTCTATTTTTTTTAAATAACTTCCTTTTTCGAACTGAAGTCCAGCACATTCCATTGCCACTCTTATTTGGTAAGATCCTCTGGAGGTCATCTCGATTTACAACAAACATGGAATAGTTGGCCGTTTTGGCACGAGAGATGCACATTTTTTCTGCTGAAGCATTCCTCTGAGTGCCATATTTCAAGCTGTCATCTCTCGCCCATGGAAAACTCATTCTTTCAGGCGTATTTAAAGCATCCACGTCAACGACAGGATTATGAATTTTCCTCGTGATCCTCAGTGAGCCCTAGCAGACTCAGATTGGATGATTTACGTGCTTTCACATTTGCGGTAATTGCTCTCAAATAAGTGGCTTCCTCCAGAAGTGGCCTTTCTGTGAAGTAGGGGCTCGATGGCTCGTAAAACATACCAGTGAGAGTCACTGAATGGCTAATATTTCATATCATATATACTCACTGCGGCCTTTTTTTCCCACAACAGGTTCTACCGAGGAGACTTCCACATCGACGTATGCATTAACGATTATCTGGACGTATACTGTCCCCACTACATGGAGGCCATTCCTGAGGAGAGAACGGAGCGCTACGTCCTCTTCATGGTCAACTACGACGGCTACAGCTCTTGCGACCACACGGCGAAAGGTTTCAAGCGTTGGGAATGCAACAGGCCTCTCTCGCCCAACGGGCCGCTGAAGTTCTCCGAGAAGTTTCAGCTTTTCACACCATTCTCACTGGGATTCGAATTTCGGCCAGGCAGAGAATACTACTATATCTGTGAGTATCGTGTTGATTTTTTTTTCAGAAGTGATTTGTATCTCAATGATGTTTTACAGTTTCTGTATCCGAAACCAGACGCTGTGCATGTTAAATAGATTTGTTAGATTGGCTTTCGGTTTATGCATGGAAAAAGCTGCCTTGTCTGGAAAAGGATGTTGTATTAGTGTCCTCATGGAGGATAGCGCAACTCCAGTCTTAATGGTATACTTTTAAGACAAGTATCTGATTACGAGCATTAAGGAAAGGAAGTCATTGCCAAGTATGACTTTGTTTTTCAGGAGTCTTGGCAAACAGGCTACAAGGAAAACATGAAGCTGAGGGAAAAACATCTCGGCTTTCCTCTAAAGAGTCTTTGTTACGAACTCCCGGTCTCAGCTTTCGTTTGCTCGTGAGAGGGCTCTTAAAAACAAGCATCTAAACCCATGTTTTTACAACTGGAGTCAGATCCCTACAGGGCGGGAGTGGGAAGACAAAATAAGGCACAGGAGTGGTCCGACTTCTCGGACTGCTCAGGGCTGCGATGGGTTCATTTATGCAGGCGCACGCTGGAGATGTGGAGCGTTTGATTTGGCGGAATCCGACCTGATGATCTGACAGATCTCATGGGCGCATAAAACGATGGACATGTTTTTATGAGATGTGAAAGGAAGGAATCGGAGAATGAGGAGGGGGAAGTGGTACAAAAAAGGAGATAAGTACATGGAGACTGAAAAAAAAAAGCAAGATAGGAATGCACGGTACATAGCATTTAGGGGTTAGATCCCAGCAGGAGATATGGATGTTTTGCATGAATGTGGGTGTCTATCGGCGACGTTGCAACATAGTAAAATGGACTTTTTTTCCCGAAGGCCTGTGAGTAAGAATAATAGGATGGGAAACATCTCGACTGAAGTGATGGAGCTGTCAGATACCATAAAGTGTTTTACAGTTAACGCGAGTTGGAAAACAAGGATTCGTAGCGCATATGTCTCACTCCTGTGTGACTTAGTGTCATGATTCAACTGTTACGGGTTCTCGAGAGAGGAGGAGGAAGTTTCTCCATTTGTGCAGGATTATGAGGAAAGAGAACAAAATAAACAGTGTGTCAGTCTGATCAAGTTGATGCACAGCAGTTTAGAGTGATTGCACAATGTTATCACAAAAAGACAGCGGCTTTCTGAAACATTGATCATATCGCTTCAGTTATTTTACACTAGAAATAGAAAGCAGAATATATTTATATATACTGTAACACCAAGCATTTAAATACATTAAGAAAATAAAAAAATCACTAAAATCCAATATAAATGAATTATTATTTAAATATATCTGTATTCTTTAGTGTTTGTGTTTATAATATATCATAATTTTAAGGGCAAAATGGTCTTAGAAAGCGGAAAATATTTTAATACTAGTAAATCAATATTTATAAATAATACAATACATATGGTAAATTAATTTATATGTTTTAGTATTTATTAAACACCTTTCTTTATGCAGCTTATGATATATAATTGTATGGAAAATTACATTTGAGGTACTGTATAACATAAAATCATTTTACATATAAAATGTGTTTAGACATATTTATAATATATATATATATATAATATATTTTTTTGTTACTATGTAAAATAATTTAATAAATAAATAATAAAAAAAATTGCTATAATTAAATAATTTGTCTGTAAAAAAAGTAGTTGCTGTTTTTTATATATATATATATATATATATATATATATATATAAATACATAATGTAGCCAGAGGCAAAAAAAAATCTTAAATTTTAGTCTATTTTAGTCTATTTAATATTTTTAAGTTTTCAAGTCTCTTCATTAGTTTGATGTCTGCCTGTCATGATTTGGTTAGACAGAATGTCTTTGTTAGCCGGTGTGGTGGCTAATCATTCTGAGTGAGGGGTCGCTCCAGGAGAGCAGAGGGGTGACAAGCGTGGCCTCTGTGCTGTCAGTCACTGTGCTCTGCCCGCTCAGGAAGCGATCAGGGGGGATCAGAGGGCCCGGCCCCGCAGGTCAAATGTGAACATGCTCTGATGACTGCAGTTGAACTCACAATCCTGAACGGCTCAAGGCAGCATGTTTTTCCAATATGGCCGATGTGGAAGTCTGATCTTAATCTCCGAGGATAGAAATCCAATTTCAAGGGAAGGTTTTTAGTCGGCCTCTCCCTCCTGCGCAAGCGGGGCCAACGGCAGTGCAGGCTGTCTGATATGAGCCCGCTTCAAAAGCCCACGACTGCTATTTGTAGTCTAGTCCCTCCATCTTCATAATGCTGTAAGGTAAACCAGAAACATTCCCACTTTGTGCTTAAAGCAAGACCTGATTTGTAGCTTTGATAAGAATCCTGTACTTTGCGGTTTGCTTATAAGTGGCGTAGTCGCTACCTGAGCCAAAATTATTCCCTGCATTACAAAGCACTCTCAAGAATGCGCGAGAAAAGAGACGGGTGCGCGTCTTATCTCAAAGACGGAGCATCAATCCATCTTTCCCTCATTTATCAGACTTCTCGATTACATCGCATCTGATCTCTCAACCCATAGCTGGAATAGTGGTGTCTGGGAGGTTTATTGCCCCTGGCCGTCTGCAGCTCGGGTGGATCTGGTGTCGGCCGTGTGGGAAAGGAGACGTGGATGAGCAGCCCGGGCCTTCACAGTGTAGAGTGTCTTTGAATAAGCAGGGTTGGTGTAGTTGTCTAGTCTTAATGTCTGCCAATGAGAGGTCAGTTACACGCCGCATGCTGACAGCGAGGGAATTCTGATGACTGACAGAATGAGAGTTTGTCATATAAGCCACCCATGAAATCATCCTATAATACGACTGGGACTGTTGATTATTGTCACAGTTTATGTTTAAAGAAATTCGGCGAGAGCCTTGAAATTAGAGATGTGTTTTTCTTGAGCATTTATGCCGTCACATTTACAGTAGTCAAGGTCCAGAATTGACACGCATTAAGTGCAATCTGCAAGTAAAAATTGTATTTGATGAGTAAATAAGTCATCAAACATTATATTTAAGGAACTGCAACTTAATACTTGGTTGATGTCTAGCTGTAAGAGTAACAGACTGACCTTGAGCAAACCGTTTGCTAAAGAAAGCTTTTGTTTTGATTTTTACCTTACATAACCGACCTTCTGATCTGCAGAGCTTCATGTGGAAACACATTTGTGAAATATATCTTACTTAAAGTGAAAGCCCACACCAGAAATACAGTTCAGTTATCCTTGACTCACCAAACATGTATTTCTTCTTTCTGTAAAACAGAATATTAAGAAAATAATAGGGCTTTGTGAAACTCGTTTTATTTTTTCCATTTGAAATTTTCTAGACTTTGTTACATGGTTACATTTTACAAACTTAATCAAAAAGCGTGTCTAATTAATTGAAATCATAAATTACTTACATTTTTAACTAAATTATTTTTTTTTATGTACCTCTCTCTCTCAAATTCAGTTTTAATTTTTACCCAAATCTGTGTTACGCGTTAATGTTTTGGAATCCATTTTAATGGTTTTATTTTCTGGTAAATATATTTATTTAAAAATATATATTTTTAATATATAAAATATATATTTATATAAAAAAAAATATATTAAATATAATTACAATTCATATATTTCTGTCACAGTTTCTTCAAGTTAAGTTGCTTAAAAAGTTAAACTGCAATAGTTTTTCTAAAAAGTAAGCATAAGGATTAAATAAGGATTGAATGATGACAGAATATGAATTTTTGTGTGAACTGTACCTTTAAACCCCTTAAGAGACAAGAAAAACAAAATCGGAGCAACTAAATCATAATGGGTCAGCTTCACAATAAGCAGTTTACTCTGATCTTATACAGAACATAATGCTGTTACAAAAAATCTGTTTTATTGTTTTTTTTTTAATAGCATATTATAAAGCTATATATTTGCAGGTGAACTGAGTGTTACCTCAGCTTTAGAATGCATATTTAATATTAGACGTATTTTATATTAGTTTACTTTGTGTAATAAAAACAGGCATAAATAATCTGCGTCATGGTTTTGACTAATAGAGGTTTATCCAGTGTGCAATGTTGCTACTGAAATGCAGAGTTTGGAATGTTTTTCTGCGGGTTGGCTGTGGTTTTCATCAGTCATGAATGGCTGTGTAGAACAGCAATGTTCACTCCTGCACATCTTTCATCCACAGATCCCTCTCCCACCCCACATATCCAAATGCCCACTGCGGGATGGCATCCTATTAATGTCTCTGGGCAAAAAGTTAATTTTGGACTCTGACAATGTTACATTATACTATGCTTCGTTTGCACACTCGTTTGCTTATTTATTGTGGTAGTAGCCAGCGATGTACAATGGATTTGTGAAGGTGTTTCCAATCAACACTGGGATCCCGTTCCAAACTAGGCCAGACTTGAGGAATGAGACAAAAGCAATTTCACCCAAATCAAAGGAAATATGCTTGTGGGGACATGATTAAGGATTCACAAGCCCCTAGTATGTCAGTGTAGACAGCACATAAGCACATTGATTTAACCCAAGCTCTCCCCACAGTCACGAGGGTGTGGGGATGAGAAGAGAGACAGCAGATTAAGTGCAGCTGGAGACCCCACACAGCAGGGAATCATTGGGGGTCAAGGCTAGAAGAAGCCATGGTGCATTATGGGAATGTCTGCAAGCTCAGAGATGAGCCAGCCAGCTAATGGGGAAAAGAGTTATAATTCTTTTCTTCCGACATGTCTTTCTCTTGTTTCGTTTTCTTTCCTCTACAGGCAGCTGATCCTGTTATAGCTTCATCTTGACACTTTCATGCAGCTTTAAAGTGTTCATAAGACAAGACAAGTCAATGACAAGACTTTAAAAAAATGATTTATTAAAAAAGGACCTTAAAATACATAACCTAAATACAGTGACTGTAAAGATCAGAAAACGTAATGTTATTTGTGAAATAATGATCCACAACATTTATACTTACGAATCATATATAACTTTTACATAATTTTCTATAAAATTTATTTAATGTCTCTAAAAATGCCCCATGCAAGAATGCATACTTTAAATGCATGTGATGTGAATAAAGTTCATCATATATATACTCAATGGGAAAGGAACAGATGAGTTGTCATGGTGATACACTATAAGTTGTTACACAATCCAACGTGTTTAAAATTGAACTGGAAATTAGGTGCTGGGTGTCCGGCCAGAGGAGAACTGGACCCAACTAAGCCTGGTTCTCA
>JAUCNO010033182.1:0-18548 GCA_032353835.1 Enteromius viviparus | reverse complement strand
GGCCAGGTGCTAAGGCCACAAGGAGAGGGTTTGAGTAAATTTAATGGCGGGCTGTCAGCAGGTGTCGGTTAAGAACCGGGCTGCACATAGTCAAATTATACTCAAAGCACTGATGGTTCAAAGGTTTAGTCAGTATGAAGAAACAAACTGAAACAAAAACTAGGAAGAGGCTGAGGAAGAAGTAAGGCTTTCCTTATTTAGTTTAAGCTAGGAGATACGACTGAGCAGTTGTCACTGGCTATGCTGTTGTGGTGTCGTAAACCTAAGGGGTTCTGTTAGCTAAGCTAGCAGGGACACATCAAACATCTTAAGGTACATAGACAGAAACAATGTGGATGTTTCTGCTAAGGAGTAAGGAGGGGGATATAAGAGACAGGAATTATCTTAGTTATAACCTGTACGGCTTTTTAAGGAGGAGCAGTTGCTAAGACTGCTATAATGCTACCCCAATAGAGAAAGATGATGACGGTCACGTGAACTAAAATAAAGTGCCACTAAAATTCAGAATGTCCTAATAGCTTTAGGAAGCTAAGAGAAACGATAAATACCCAATCACCAGATTTATTAAATCTCAGATTTAATTAAAATCAACTTAGCTGACAAACAAAAACAAACAAATTAAACAAATTAACGTAAACCACAACAGCTAGACACTGCAAGAGCTTCTTCCCACAAGCAGTCAGAGCTCTCAACTCACTGGCTCTAAGGGATTGTTAAACAAAAACACTTTTACAACTAAAAACATAAACACTTCTGCAAACATCAAGACCTCAACAAATAAACACTTTTTCAATCGACACAAAAAAGGACACTACAACTGAACTGTTCACCCTCAAGCAATACATATTTTTACACCACTAACTGGACCCCCAATTCTTAACAATACTCATCAAAAGACTCAATACTAACAACACAAACTCTCACAAATGCACAATAAACTTGACCTCAGTCACATGTTTACTGAACTCATCTAGCTCATGTAGTACTGTATTTGCAAATTTTACAACTTGCACATGTTTTGTCTTGTCTACAATATCCTGACCATAACATGAATCTGGTATTAAATACCACCTGCTCCATTTTGAATGTGGTGGCTGAGCCCGCAGATACCTTTCATCCAATTTACTGGTGTGGGGCTCAGCTTTAACCTCATTCTAACCTCAGTTTAGCAACAGCCCTGGTCACCACCTCCGATAACTCCTTGTACTGGGGTGACGCAGACCCTTCTTCAACACTGTGCGCCTCCTCACCCACAGATAAAGATAGCAACAGTGCTGAGCCACCCTGAGAGCGGGAAGGATCCGCAGTGCATGCTTCCTCGGTCTCATTGGCAGCGCCAGACCTCACTGAAGAGGGTGGAGAGAGGGACTCGTCCATCTCTGAATCCTCCATATCAGCGAGATCCCGCTGTGATCCCCACGAGTGTTTTCTCCACTTGGCCTCAGCACGAGCGGGTCAATTGACCTGACTCGTTGTTGCCCCGATCACTCTTCCAAGTAAATTTAGACATTTTTCTGCTTGGTGAAACACTGATACCACTTTTCTTTCACACACACAGTCACTGCGCTCTTTGCTGAATGGCAAAATGCCGGTTGCATCCCATGTGCTCATATGCTTCCCGGCCGGTGACGTCACCAGCATGATGTCGGCTCATTCCATTGGTCTGATTTCACACACATTCAGAGCCGTAACGCTGGAGGCGTTCCCCATATCGTCTGCTAGACGCGGCTCGAGTTCCTGAAGAAGAACCTGATTGGCACTCATCAATTATATTTAATAGATTTTAACCTCTTTGCCAAAACTAAGGCAGTAATTTTATAATCAGTATTCAAAATAGAAATTTGATTTCAATTAAAAGGGGGTCTCTGTAGGTCTTGGGTATTAATGTTATTAGACCCTGATATAAAGAGGGAGGAAGTGTTATTTTTTCAATACACTCTAAAAATACTTTATGTAAAAAAGGAGCCAATTTTTGATTAAAGGCTTTATAAATTTCTGCAGAAAGCCCATCGGTACGAGGGGATTTGTTATATTTTAAATTACTAATAGAGGCAACAATATATGACTGATAGGAGCATTACCTAAATTACAATCTACAAAAAGTACAACACAATTTTTTTTGTATGTCTGATAAAGAATAAAAAAAATTGTTGGCCAATTGTTTGCAAAATTTAGAGTATAAGTCATTGTAAAAACTGGGACAAAAATCTGTAATCACCTTTAGGTTATCAGTTACATTCCCTTTAATACACAGTTTTTAAATAGAATTTTTAACTCGCTGCCTTTCCAGCCTAAAGAAATAGGCAGAATTCTGCTCACCCTTCTCAAACCAATTTCGACGAGATCATGAATGCACCTTTAGCCTTCTGTTTATATATGTTCTCTAAGTGATGTTTCTGATCTATAAACTCAAATTTCTCTGAGTCTGTAAAATCTTCTAATTTGTGTATGAAAAAAACCAGTAATTCTTGCAATATTTTAATCTTCATTATTTTTTTTGTAGTTTTCACTAACAGACATACATTTCCTGATTTCACATTTTAGGAGTTCCCAATTACTGCAAAACATATTCCCTTTATTAGCTTTATTCCAATAAAAGGAAATTAAGCTGTCAATTTTAGTTTGAACTGAAGTATTAAGGTTCCAATATGAGAATCTTTTAGACAAGGAATTAGAAGATACAAAAGTAACACAGAAAGAAATGGCCTTTGATCAGAAAGAAAAGGGAAATACATCTTAATAATTGATAGTTCTGTTGAAGCTAACCAAAAATCAAGACCGGTAGACTGGTAAATAAGTTATTGTTCCAAGTGTTCACTTCTTGCCACACATCAACAACAGCCAGCAGGGCCTGGCCAGCAACTGGCTGCCCTGGCAGAATGTGACGGATAGCCTCAGTCTGCTTCCTGGCGGCGGAGGACTGCTGGGCGAAAGTCTCCACCGTGTTGCCGAAGATGCCGGTCTGGGACACAGGGGCATTCAAGAAGCGAGTCTCATCTGCCTCCTGCATGTCGGCCAGACACAGCCACAGATGGCGCTCTTGGACTACGAAGGTAGACATCGCACGACCCAGAGCCTGCGCCGAAACCTTCATCGCACATAGAGCGAGGTCTGTTGCGGTACAGAGTTCTGATAGAACTTCCGGGTCATGGCCACCCTCGTGCAGGGCCTTCAGTGCCTTGAGTCACCCTCTCAACAAGCTTTGTAGGCATCATCGACCAGAGCCGATGAATACCCACAGGCCCGGGAGGGGAGCAATGGGTTACCCTGCCCGTCAAGGGTGGTGAAGATGGACGAGCCACTGGGTTGCTTCCTAGCAGTGAAAGGTGCCTTCCACGACTGAGGGAGTTCATCATGCACTTCAACCACCCCTTGTGGTAGGTCACTTAGTCATGTCCAGAGGCCAGAAGTGGAGTTTCCACAAATCAGAGCGCGTATGCCATAGGGTGCCAGTATAGTCTATAGATCTATAATCAGTAGATCCTTCCTCAGAGAACCACCCTTGAAGTGGAGCCTGTTCGTCGAGTGGTGTTCTTCTCAACGGGAAGACCCCCGGAGATGCCCGATCAGAGTTGTGCTTCTCTTCTTGCAGCAAGGGCTGGAGCGAAGGCTGTCTACCTCCACCCCTAAAGTCTATGTGGCTGCAAACCACAACCTAAATCCTTCACGGTTCCCTACTGTACCCTCTTGGGACCTCTCTCTTGTGTTAAGAACGCTGAGAGAGGTCCCCTTTGCAGTCAGTTGAGCTTAAGTTTCTATCTATGAAAGCTTTGCTCCTGCTCGCATTGGCCTCGATCAAGAGGGTAGGGGACCTACAGGTATTTTGGGTTGACGATTCGTGCCTAGAGTTTGGGCCTGAGGATTCCCAGGTAACACTGAGGCCACGTAGACCGGACACAGAGCTTCAGGACCTCAAACCAGCTCTTTGTCTGTCACGGTAAAAGGCAGAAGGGAAATGCCTGTAAGCAGAGGATGGCCACTGCATAGTGGAAGCCATTACTAGGCCTATCAAGCACAGGGTGCGCCCTGCCCCCTCAGTGTACGGGCTCACTCAACAAGAAGTGCAGCTGTTCACTTTTTTTGGTGGCTCCATAAAAAGCGAACGCTGATGGACAGCGCTTTATTTTACTTTTAACTGTAACATTCCCCAAAACAAACGCAAGCTGGTTCACCAGAATATAATTTTTTTTTTAAAAAGGGCTCACTCAACTCGCAAACAAACCGCTTACACTCCTCACACACCTAGCTCTGCCCACTCGAGAGACAGAGAGTGAGAGTGTGTAGTGCAGTGATTTCAATCATAAAATATTTATTTTAAACTTCAAAATAGTATGTTTATACTTTGTAAAGCACATGGTGTTATCTATAGCATGTATAAAAGCAGCAACAAGCCATATGAAACTATGAACTCATGCCATTTTGAAAAGTAAAGAATTACAATTTCCTATTATCGAAAACCTTTCTTGTTATGTTTGCTTTTTCAAAGTCTAATTTACTATGTCTCATTTTGTCTACTCCTTGTTTTACTAGGATGTTTCCCTAAGTGTCCTTCAAAAAAGCCATATCTGGACGAGGCAACAATGAAGTGTGTTGATAATTGTTTTTACATTTCCACCAATACAACCACTACTGTAACAACAACATCTTCAGAGACACCTACAACCACTTTGACTACTACAACAGCTAATGTGACAACACCTTCTACAACAACATCAACAGAGACCCCAACAACCACTTCCACCACTACAACAACTATTGTAACAACAACATCTTCAGAGACAACACCACCTTCTACAACAACATCAACAGAGACACCTACAACTACTTCTACCACTACAACAACACCTACAACACCTTGTAACACCCCTTATGATTGTAAGTGGTCGAACTGGTCAGACAACAGCTCACCCAGTATAGAACCCAGAGGACTGGAAACTGAATCCATTGATGCTTTGTTGGCTTCACAAAACATACACTGTCAAAAACTAGAACAAATTGAATGCAGAGCAGTGGATTATCCAGATATACCCATGAGCCAGTTGCAGCAAACCGTGCATTGTAATACTTCCGATGGCTTGAAGTGTTCAAACAAAGAGAATGTAAACCGCATGAGACCAATTTGTTTTAATTATGAAATTCGTGTAAGATGTTGCCTTATAAAACATTGTTCTTCAACCCCTTCAACAACTACAATATCTACTACAACAGCAACACCTACAACCACTTTGACTACTACAACAGCTACTGTAACAACAACTTTAACATCTACAGAGACAACACCTTCCACAACAACATCAACAGAGACACCTACAACCACTTCCCTTACTACAACAGCTACTGTAACTACAACATCTACAGAGACAACACCTTCCACAACAAAATCAATAGAGACACCTACAACCAGTTCTACCACTACTACAACAACTACTGTAACAACATTTTCAAATCCAAGAACACCTTCTACAAGAACATCAACAGAGACACCTACAACCACTTCCACTACTACAACTACTTTAGTAGGTTCATCTACCTATTCAACAAAACCTACAGTTTTAAAGACATCAACTAAAGTAGCATCAACATCATCTACTTTAATTTTTTCATCAAACTTCACTGTACACACAAAGCCACCAGCCAACTCCACAAAATCTCAACCTCAGATAGCAAACGGAACATCTACAACTATAACCAGCAGTAGTCCTAACCTGTGTTCCCAGGTAAACAAATCAGAAAAGAAATGCACATAATTTACTGTGTTACTTTAGGTGTTGGCTTAACATTTCTTCTCCCTTTTTAGCTTTACACATAAATGAGACCTGAAATCTTGCCCTTTCTTAAGAATGTTGTTGTTGTTTGTTATTTTATTGCTTTTTTTTTTTTACTTTTTTATAACTGTTTTGCATACAGATACAGTGTGACCCAGGAGATAAAATCGTACCTGACTGTGTCAATGGACTTTCACCTGAGAAAGTATATTTCAACAATGGCTGCTGTTCCAAGTACGAGTGTCCTTGTGAGTTTGAACTATGCTCCATAAAATTAGTACATTGGTAATATTACAAATAGTAATTTAAATTCAATACCACAAACACACACAGACACATATATGTGTGTGTGTCTATATACTGTATATATACACTATATATATATATATATATATATATATATATATATATATAGTGTATATATACAGTATATACAGTGTGGTGGGAAAAATTAATAGTAGTATTTTTAGTATTAGTATTAGAATAGTATTTTTTTTTTTAAATGGCTTTAAGTCAGTTATATGTATATTTTGCTGTACTGTGTCAGTAGGAAACATCAGTTTACATTTCCAAACATTTATTTTTGACTCATTCATTCATTCATTCATTTCAAGAACTGTGGCAACATCTGCAAGATGCTTGAAAAACTATCTGCAAAGCTACATTCCTGATAAAAGTTTTAAGGCACTTGCGTAAAAATTGTGTAAAATTAATTAAATACTGGACATAAATAGAGTGTAACGTGTAGTCTCACGGAGACGAAGGAGAACGAGGAGTCAGAAATAAAATAAAACAAAAAGACTTTAATAATAAATCAAAACGTGGAGCAGTATCCAATTCAACAAAGATTAAACACAGACTAAACGCATGGGTTGACCGAAGACCATAGACTGACAAAGGGAAAACTAAATAGGGCAGACACAGATAATTATTAAGACATCCCTGAACTGAATACATGATTAACTGAAACTAGGTAACAAAGCACACGGAAAAAACAAAGAGCACATGGGGAAAGACAAAACACATCTCAAGATACAATACAATGAAAATGGAACCTAACATAATGAAATTCAAACCAAAAATATAAAAACACAGAAAAGACACTGAACTAAAACAAACCCAGAATGTTACATAGAGCTTCTTTATCAATGAAGTTCTAAATAATTAAATAAAACCAACATTTGGTCTGAGCATCCTTTGCGTTTAAAGTAGCTTTTACCCTCGGTGCACTTGCGCATACTGTAGCTAGTCTTCCAGGTAGCTTTGCAGGTACTGTAGATCTCTTGCTGCATTTTGCAGATGTTGCCACAGTTCTTCTGGATTTATTTTGTCTCAGTTTGTTCTATATATATATATATATATATATATAGACACACACATTGGGATTGCATTGTATTTAACTTTGTTTTAAATCTTTTTCTAATACAAAAGGTAGATGCAACAGCTGGGGTGACCCTCATTACACAACCTTTGATGGAAAATATTACACTTTCCAGGGAAACTGCACTTATGTTTTGTTCAAAGAAATAATTCCAAGATACAATATCAGTGTCCATGTTAAAAACTATTATTGTGATATAAAAAAAAATCTGGCCTGCCCTGAATATGTTATTGTGAACTACAAATCTTATAAAATCAAGCTCACAAGCAACACTAAAGAGGTCCAGGTGAGTGTCACAGCTAATCTGTTCACAAACAAAACGTAAAACATATACTTAAAATAATTTCTTTTACATAAAATAGCACATTATTTAGCGTTGTTTTTCTCTGCTGTCCACAACTAAAATAGGGCTTTATATCAGTATACTGCAATAGCCTGCGACCAGCGCCCTCATGTTGTTCATGGCTAATTGCAAAATGACATAATATTCCAGAGCATGATTTTTATTGTGATTCCAAAATTCCTCGTTTTCTGCAGGTTTATGTTAACGATGCTGAGATGAAGCCAACAATCCAGCTGGGAGATATAATCATCACCACTACTGACATTACAGTGCTTGTGAATGTATCTGACATTAAAGCTGAGATTTTAGTTGGTCATCTAGCTGTGTCTGTAAAACTCCCATTCTCTTACTTCCATGGTAATACTGAGGGACAATGCGGTGAGTACAGATCTCTTGGCATGAAATGATAATGATAATGATAAATAGATTTTTTTTCTGTTTGTTGGACCTTTCCAAAGTTCAGTATATCAAAACTCTGTCTGAATATTTGTTTATTCATATTATCTGGTGACTTCTTGTCTGCTACTTACATGCTATTCTCATGTCCTTTCGTTTTTGTTTTCGTTTGACATTTTTAAGGGGTTTGCGACAATAGCACAGCAAATGACTGCAGACTTCCTAATGGAACAATTGACAAATCTTGTGAGCAAATGGCAGAGTTTTGGAAGATAGATCCAGCATGCATTCCTCCTCCTCCTTCTCCTCCGCTGCCAACCTGTGCACCAATAATGTACAATGCCTGTGAACTCATCAAGGGCAAGTAAGACAAAGCCAATGCTTTATCCTTTAAAAAACCTATTGATAGCCTCAATATTGCTTTTTTTTGCATAACTTATCAAGCTGCCATCAATACATACAAACATCACAGACAAGATTCTTTTAGCCACATTTAATGGTTTATTAAGACATTTTGCTATTGCTATTCCCAGCAATGTGCTGATTTCAGATTACTTTAGAAGTGGACTTTTTTTTATACCAACCCACCACCTCAATCAATCAAGCAAAAATAAGAATATAATACTACTAATAATGATAATAATAAAATGAAAAGCACCCTAGATATGACCCTGACTTTGCATCCCCATGTTCATACAAAAGCACAGTATGTTAAAAAGAGTATGCCAAAAGTCCCCAGACAGTCCACTATTTTAGGTAGATGACACTCAAGATCACACTCTAATGGCTAATACTGATCACAATCTTTCTTTCCTTTCATTCGTTCAAATTTATTTGTATAGCACTTTTCATAATACATATCATTGCAAAGCAGCTTTACACCAAAGTAATGTTTTATAGCATATGTACAGTATATGTAGTATACTGTAATCCATGGCACTTTTGAGAAAACTACAAACATGGTGTGACGATGGTAGAAAAGGGTTTTGGTTACTTTTAATCAACATTTAACCTGGTTCAATAATAATAATAATAATAATAATAATAATAATAATGCTATCTGTGTTATTTTTCATTTGCAACAACAATATGAACTTTTTCATATATGAATTTTATCTGTTTTGCCATTTTTCAAATGTGTCATCATGCAAATAAGAGCTATTTTCTATAATTTACTATTTAAAGTTAAATGTATTTTTGAATTGGTCCAAAGGAATTAAAGGGATAGTTCACCCAAACATTACAATTCTGTTATTAATTACTTGTGATATATTTATGTTTGCTATTTTTGTATTTGAACCTATGGGAACTCTGTAGCTTAAAGTTTGAGGCATATTTGGATTCTTCGGGTTCGCACTTCGTGAAGCAGTAAAAGAGTAAAGCTGTTGCAAGGACAGACACTCTATTTCATTTGTATTCTTCCAGTTAGATTTACAATGTTACTCATCCTCATGTCGTTCCAAACCTGTAAGACCTTCTCCTCTGCATCACCCTTGCACTGTTTTTTGAGAGTATCATGACAGAAACACGTGCTTTCCTCTGTTGGAGATGAACTGCATGACAGTGGCCCATAATTTGATGAACTATTCCTTTAAAAAAATTTTATTAGCTCTAAAAAATAATTATTGCTGCTTTTAGGTCACAATTTTCAATTTTCTTCACAGATTATTTGAAAAATGCAACAAGGTTGTTCCATATGAAAACTATTATGAAGCATGCAAATATGATGTGTGCACCCTTAAAAATATATCTGTTGCGTGTATCAGCCTGGAGGCCTATGCACAGCAATGTGGCCTACAGTCTGTTTGTGTGGACTGGAAGAATTCAGCTGAACTTAATGGGTTATGTGGTAAGACAGCTAAATTAATCCACCATTGAAGTACTTTATAGCATATTTTTTAAGGCATCATATCATTGGAATTTTCCATTTTAAAACTACTCAACTGTAGCAATTCATTATGTTGATATGGAAGACATACCTAATACAGCTGCATGTTGCACTTAGTACCTTTATTGTTGGTTTGGATTACAGCATACAAGTGCCCGAGTCATAAAGTGTACAAAGCATGTGGGCCTAAAACAGAAAAAACCTGCAGTTCAAGGTAATGTAAAACTTAAGTAAATTTAATACTGAATGTTCCATATATTACACTTTGTAACAGTCTTCTATTTCATTTAAATATCAGATACAATGATGAGTTTGTGGAGAAGAATTGCCAAGGCAAAATTTGTCAAAAAACATTCATGGAAGGCTGTTTCTGTCCTGACAACACATATCTAGTTAGTTCAACGGTAGATAAATGTACACCTAACTGCGGTAAGAAATGTTACTTCATTTACTGTCTTTGTTAGATGCTGATGACATACTTGTGTTGATTTTGTATCAATCCCTCCTTTTAGATTGCATGGGCCCCGATGGATTACCTAGATTGGTATGTCTCTATTTTAAATTACATTTTTGTTCAAAAGCAACATGAAATTTACCATGTTGGATTGTGGCTTTAGTAGCTTCTTTGTTTAGTAAACAGGCTCATACTCCATCTAAGGCTTGAACATGTAGACTTGTGGTCATGATCAAAACTAACTACTCTCTGTCACTGATGATTTTCTTCTGTTGTAGCCTGGGGAAACATGGATCTTTAACTGTACCAGTTACCACTGCTCCAATGAGAGCTTTGGTATTGTGAACGAGCCTATTAGGTGTCCCGCCATACAACCATGTGGTCGTGAATACAAAACAATAATTGAACACTGTTGTCCAACCTGTGGTTAGTAATTATGATTTAATGTATACAATTTGTAAGTTCTTCTGAAATACATCATAATAAAGAAGATAAATAATTTCAACCAGACAAGCACTTGCTTACCTACTTCACTTACTTGAGAAAGAGTGATAAGAAAAATAATTTAGTTTGAGACTACCTTTTATATTTAGAATTTAGAATTAAGCTAAAGAAAATAAGAGTAAGATGTGTTCAGACAACAGTAATTTAAAATGAATGACTTCCTGTTTTATCTCTAACCATTTAGTGTGTGATGATAAGCTGTGTCTTCAGAAGAAATGTGATGTGGGATTTGAGTTAGCACCAACTAAAGCTAATAAAAGTTGCTGTCCACCCTGTGGTACGTCTCAGATATGTTTCTCCTTCATCATATAAGTAATAGTTCACATATCATTACAAACTTGAAAATCAGTTTTAATTGATATTTTATTAATATTTTTAGTTATTTTTTATAAATAAATAAAAATAAAAACAGCATTTACTGAAGTTTTAATGTTATTTATTTTTCTGACCAGTGCGCAAAAACGTCTGTGTGTACAATTACACCGAATACAAAGTGAGTTGCAAGGTTTATTTGTTTACTCTATATATGCGTATAATAGGAAAAATTTTAAATGACAGTATAACTGTTAAATTTAATGCCATATTTTCTTTTGTTGTTATTTTATATTTATTGTTTTTTACAGATTTTTATATATTTATTGATTTGTCTGTTCTAAAACATTGGTCTGCATTTTTTAACAGCTTTGACCTTTTTATTTATTTATTTATTTTTGGTTGGGTTCACACTTCTAATCCGGTTATTCTCTTTAGCCTGGAGTTAAAATCCCTGCAAACACTTGTGAGGACTGTTACTGTCAAATGAATACCACGACTCAACTGCCTGATGTCAAATGTGGTACTATAGTCTGCCCAACTTGCGCTTTGGTAAAAAAAATTATTTTAGTTTAGCTTTACATCCCGCATTTTGCTATACTGTCTGCATAGCCTCTCTAAAAAGAGATTGTTAATACCATCTCATTTAGAGAATGTGCTTTTCCTCTCCACACACCTGTCATCTCTGTCTTCTTTGCTCACCTTCTCTAACACCATTGGTTTCCAGTCCTGGTTTTAGATGTCTTTATTTCACTCACCCATTTTCTGGTCTTGAGAAACAGAATTAAGAATCATTGTTTATCAGGTTTTGCTCTTTCCTCAACTCTTTCCTCAAGGTAAAGTTAAATAATCCTAGTGGAAAATGCAGTAAAGGTGATCATTATTACCCTAAACTCTTTTTTGCACCTCAAGGGCTTTGAATATGTGAAACAAAATGGAGAGTGCTGTGGATCATGTAAACAAAAAGCCTGTGTTTATAATGCGCCAGACAACACCATACGGTTTTTCAAGGTATTTTTTTTAAATATTCTTGAGCTTTTCTACAATCTTTGAGTTGACTCAACAATAAATCTGCTTTATTCTTCAGTCCTCATAAAGTCTGTCTTTTTTTTTTTGTTTAGGATCAAGAGGGGTACAAATTCAATTGTACAACTGCTACCTGCCATGAAAAGAATGGCACATTTGTGATGACAGAGAACATTATAAAATGCCCTGAATTTCATAAAGACGACTGTGAGCCTGTAAGTAAAAATGGTTACTAAAACGGAAAACTATTTTCAGAAATGTGTAAGTGTTTTTATTTTCTATTATTTGTGTTTTTACAGGGAACAACAACATTTGACAAAGATGGATGTTGCCAGATCTGTAAGCTATTCTTTAAAAAAAAACAAAAACATCCTGACACAAATTTTTTAAAAATATTTAAATGGGTTTGTCCACCTGTATTGTTATGTAGATTTTTTAATAGATGTTACATTGTTTTAATATAATAGCCACTACTTAAAATGCTGTGCATGTTTTGCTATGGAGAGTCACACTCAAGCTTATCTGCCTCTATTGTATCAGGTAAGTCAAGGAACTGTATTCTTGAGAAGAATGTCACCCGTCTTCGTGTGGATGATTGCACTTCCATCGAGGATGTAGAAGTTACATCCTGCACTGGCCACTGTGACACCAAATCAATGTGAGAATATGACCACACCTATTGATCACCAAAAGTCAATAATTTTAGGAAATATGTGGAAACTTGTTACTTTTAATGCCACTGGATGGTAATGTTGTTTTAGATTGGTTTATCTAACAGTTCCCACAACAGAAAGAAATAATGCTTTAAAGCAGTAATAAAAAACAACATGGAAAAATATCAATAAAAAGTGGGTGGAACCAACACACGAGCAATTCGTACATATTTGTACGAGGTGCCAAATTTGTGCCAATTCGTACTAATTCGTACAACCTCACTAATTCCTCACAATCATACACAGATTTCGTACGATTTGTCTAAAACCACTTGATGGGTAGGTTTAGGGGCGAGGTTATGTTTAGGTCATTCATACAAATTCATACGAATTGCCATCTCATAAAATACATACGATTTAGAATAAATCGTATGAATTTGTACAAGTGAGGTCGTACAAATTTGTACGAATTAGCCACCTCGTAAAATATCTCACCTCGTGAGATCAGGTTGGTGAAACTGTAAAAACATGCTGCTAAAAGTTCTCAAAACAAAAACAGCTCTGAAATATAGCTTTTGGAAAACATGTAAACATCATTGATTAGCAATATCCAATTGGTTTGACATTTTGTATTCTACCCAATGAATTGAATATATTTTTAAGTGTACCTTTTTAGTAAAACTATATCATGATGTACTTGTAAGAGCATATTCTGAACTGACCTGATTGATGGTTTTTTTTTTGGAAACCTGCACAGGTATTCAATGAACGCAAAGGCTATGACAC
This sequence comes from Enteromius viviparus, assembly GCA_032353835.1. Classification (NCBI taxonomy): domain Eukaryota; kingdom Metazoa; phylum Chordata; class Actinopteri; order Cypriniformes; family Cyprinidae; genus Enteromius; species Enteromius viviparus. The sequence goes on along the minus strand of JAUCNO010033182.1, from coordinate 5,040 downwards.
ACAGCTGTTCCTGCTGCAAGGAGGAGAGTGTCGGCCACCGAAATGTGACACTAAAGTGTGCCAACAACAGTGAGATTATTCTTGACTACATGTACATAAAGAGCTGCAAATGCACTCCTACAATGTGTGTAGACTAGAAGACCACTGGATAATACACTAAATTAAAAACTAAAATAAAAGTCTACTGCTGATTTAAACTATTTGATGTCATTTTAAAAAAAGAAAAAAAAAAACTAAAATGATTTAAGTATTAAATAAATGATTGATGTAGTTGATTAATAGCTAAAATTGCACTAATTATTTTTGTGTGTTTTAATCTAGGGATATAGTTAACTCTAAGCATAATGTGTTAAGTGAATGGGATTCTGATTATTTTTTTCATTCTTTATACTGTTTGGTAATGGCATGATATAATGTTGTACTTTTCCTTCCAATGAAATTAATTAGAATCAATAAAGCATAATACAGAGCATCAATTACAATCTTCTGTTTTTATTTATTTTATTTATGTATGTATTTATTTATTTTTAAAACCTTTAAAAAAGTGCCAACCTGCTTGCAAAATCAAATGTCTCACAAGTACTCACACATTGTGAACTGTAAGTAATTTAGTGTTCATTCTCTACTTAATATAAAATATTAGATTTTAATTTTAAATGATGTACCTATCGTCTTCATTTTGAGTTGCTAAACAAAACTACAGAATTATTACAAATGTAATTACAGGACAGTGTTTTCAAAGTAGAAACATCTATATAAGAGCAATGCATCAAATGATCAATGTAAATGTCCTTTGCCATAGTCCAAAGTAGGGCTGCACGATTCAGGAAAAATGTCACATTGCGAAAAATTGCGATTTGTGATGCGAAATATAAATGGTTTGACTCAACTTGCTTGTTATAAAGGAAACTACACACACTGATTACTTATAATGCTGAAATCTGTATTTCTCAACTACAGTATACAGTGCAATCTAGCAACAACAAATAAAAAAACTAAATTGTGCAAAATTAAATAACAATAACATCTTTACATTATTGAATTAAATGACATTAAATCAACATTAAAATAAAATGAAAAAGTCAAAAGTACAGATAAATAAAACAAATACCCATTTTTATATTTGTATATGTTGTCCCAAAACATTTTAGCAGGATGTAACATTTAGTACATTTCTTTTGGTATTTCCTGTCCAGTGTGCCAATCATTTTCTTAAATCCCTCTTTGCTAAAAGTGCGTTCATACCTGAGGTTACTTGGGCGAATATATCTCTCTGTAAGGAGTGAATAAAACGCAGAAACGCTTGCAAATGGCAAGCAACTGGAAAAGGGAACTTCAAAGACAGTAAACAACACCCCCTCCTCTCTGAAACTGTCTATTCTAATGTTATTCTTTAAAAAAAAACTTCATTTACTAACTGCTTGTTTTGTTTTGTTTTTATAAAAAAAAGACACTCTATAGCGTCTCCAATCTTTTAGAGAATCTATATAATTCTTCAGTTCTGGTTGTGTCGTAGGGAAACACAAACAATACTTTTTTATATTGTAGCACCGAAATACGAGCACTTACAGTAGCTCGAGACCTGTCTCTGAATGACACAAAAAAAAGAAGCAGTACCTTATATATCCCATCATCTATTCAATGCATAAATGCAAAAAAGCGCTCAGAAAATGAGTGACATATATAGAGCAATCTCCTGCCCCCACAGCCTATCTATCTATCTATAACACAACCCGATGGCAGCTCTATGTGACTTTTGAATGAATTAATTTTCTTTTCAACCTGGAAGAACAAAATTGCTCAGAATAAATAACCCATTTCCACTTATTGATAACATTTATGAGTGCTATTAGTGTTTTCAAAAAAAAATTTTCTGGGGTTTCATGACCCTTTAAAGAATAATTCAGTGACTTCTGAATATGAGCCCTTGTTAAACGAATAAAGTGTTTCATTGAACAAAATTGTGGGTGTTTGCTATATTACCAAATCCCAGTTAACAAAACAGTTTACTAAACAGTTCTTACTTATTTAAACGACAATCTGCCTTTTAACCTTTATATCCCATCTTTTACGCTAACCTGATTTTGCCAAGTGCAACATGTCCCTGGTTCAAAATCTTTGTTGACTGTGGGACAACGTTTTAAGAAACGTTTTTGGTGCTTGTACATCAGTGTCATATCATTTCCTCTGATTTTAGGCATTACTTATGGGTAAGGTCAGGTTTAGATGTAGTAATATGGTCAATACTATATTATAATACTAATTTCCCAACTTTCAGAATATTCCACCTAAATTCCATCTAGTTCATTCCTGAAGTACCCTTAAATACAATTTGTGTACAGTTTACTGTATACAGGCTGATTTCCTCTTTCTCTACGCCATGTCTCTAATAAACAAAAGTAGGAGTCAGACCTTGGCCTTACATTTAAAGATGAGATCTGGAGCCAGATATTGTCCTGTGTCCACACCTCTTCTATTAGTGCATGACATAGTCTTATCCAGTGAGTAGTTTTAGAGCTGGGTGATATGTTGATAAAATTAATCCACTGTTTGGGATTTAGCTGTTTTGTATATTTATTTGTATATTATTTATATTTAGGCTTACATCAGTCAATAATAAAATTTAATAAAAAAAAATAGGATGATTGTGTCTCTAACTTGTCTGCTTAGCTAAAACACTTCTTTTAGAGGTGCAGTATTGCAAGATACTGTATATCCAATAGTTCACAATTTGCAAAAAACATTTCTAGCCATTCATTTCCTTAGGTTAAAATAACAATGTATATTGACTAGAAATATATAGTTTCTTCTGTAATATGGTGTAATCCTTCTGGAGCCAGATGAACTTTAGGCCAAGTCAAAATGTAACACAAAAACATTCTGCAAAAAGGTCAAATTTGATAACACAATTGTTGATTAAACATGATTTACTATATTCTTTCTGTCATGTAGGCAATAGAAAGAAGGCTTAAGCCCATCTAACCGGCAGGGGCCACCACCACCTCCCCTCACCCCATCTGAGTGGCTGGCTCTGTCCCTAAATAAAGGGTGACCAGTGGTTGCTGGCATTCCAGGCATTTACCACTATTATTTGTATTACTTAATTAATTACTCTCTGACACTTAAAGGCATTGTGAACATGCTTAACGTTTTTGGGTTGTTTTCTTATAGATGCTGATAGCAGGATTGTATTTTTGTATCCTACCGAAAGTACACAGTCTGTCACAGCTGTAAGCGTTTAGTTGTCAGGTACCTTTAGTTGCTTTTCGTTATTTTTTTTTTGCTAGATAATGTATACTTGCATATTTCCACTGAAGGATGAAGATGACAATGAAGAGACCACATCTGCTGTGACAGAAGTGGACAATGCTGGTAGATCCACTGAGGTATGATGCATACTGTACCAATGCATGCCCCCTTTTTACATTAGAGTAACAAATTGCCATTTTCCTTTAACGCTACATACCTCAATGCACAATCTAAGCAGTGTAAGAATTTGTGTGCAGTTGTTTATATTTTAATTTTATTGTCTGACAGAATCTCATTTATTTAACTTTTTTTTGCATTCATAGTTGCCAGAAAAGGAGCTGTATTAGGTCTATCTTCAAAAAATAATAAAAAGTGACATGGAGATGGACCTTATACAGCTTCAAATGGAAGAGAAAAGGCTACCCATTAAAAGAGCAACACTGGAAATCGGGTGAGGTGAGAACTTGTGAATATCTCTGTTGTGTGCAAAAATCTGTAGTCTATCAATCTATCTTCTAACTATCTTCTTCAAATCAATGAGGGTGACTCTCTCCTCTTATGATGTCGCGTGGCCTCTCTGGACTGACCCGAATCCGACGTAGACACTGAAACCTAGTCTTGAGGATCCCTATGGTCTCCCCATTGGCCTGTGTTCGGCTGTGTGCCAGGTAAAAAGTCTAAAAAAGGCTCCACAGATCCCTCCTCTGTGTGTCCAGCGTCTCTCCATTTTGGTGTGCAGATCATCTATTGTATCTCTGAACTCCCATCGTTGTCTGCGGAATAACAAGAAAGCACTATAACTCATTCTATCGATGCATTGAAATCATCTTCAATATGTGAACTAACCTGTGATTCAAAGTTTTCATCATCTGAAAGAACTGTGCTGTCAATTAATAAACATTGTTGTTTTATCTATACCTCCAGTGTGTAGTCCGCTTCTTAACAGAAGCTCGGACAGAAACCGATCGACAGCATGAGTTCAACCGATCCATTTCAAGCACTTGTGGATCAACTATTACAAGCTTTGTTGACCACGCCATCCACACCACCACCACCAGCATCATCAGCGACTTCACGACCTGTCACAGTCAATTCTTCGCCTCCTGCCATCATCAGGCCCATAGTTCGACCGGCGCCCTACTCCGGCGCACCGGGAGAATGCAGGGGGTTCTTGCTACAGTGCTCCATCGTCATGCACTGTAGCGATCTCTCCCAACCCGCCGGCGAAATCTAGCCCTCCAGAACCCAACCCAGAGCCAATGCAAATAGAATTACGACGATTAACACCCAATGAATGTCAGAGAAGAATGAAATCTGGTCTTTGTCTATATTTTGGTCAAGCAGGGCATTTAATCAAGGAATGCACCCGACGTCTTCCTCGACGAGTGGTGGGTACAATCCTTCCGATATTTGAAAAATTAAATCCACTGTAGTGACACAGTCAATGCACTCCTTGACTCCGGCTCTGCAGGCAACTTCATTTCTGGCCATCTCGTACGACAATGTGGGCTCAAAACCTCCCCTTCCCAGATGATTTATCATATCCAGTCAGTCACCTGGACAGCCTTTGTCCTCCCGCAATGTGAGACGTCAAGCCGGTTCTTTCAACTTCAAGTTGGCTTATGTTATAAGGAGGAGATCACGTTGTTGTTTCTGGAGGGCTCCACCATGGACATCATTCTAGGGGACATGAAATATTATTTCCTAGCATATATCCCCACGAATATTACCCTCGATATCATTTCTGCTAATAATCCCACATAAATGCCTTTGGTGTATTAAAAAGGAGTT
>JAUCNO010033117.1:0-18564 GCA_032353835.1 Enteromius viviparus | reverse complement strand
AGTTTCAAAGGTATTTGAAATATTTTTTACCAGAAAAAAAAAAAAAAAATATATATATATATATATATATATACATTTTTTAATTATTATTATTATTATTAAGAACACTTTTTTTCTATCTAAGTACTTGTGATTTTTCTCATTTCCAGTAGAATGTTGAAGTAGTCGAGGAGGCAGAGTCTCAGTCTTTAGCTCCTCCCACTGCTCACTCTCTATCTGCCATCACTAGCAGACTTCCATCAGCGTCCGGTTCATGCGCTGCTGCTGCTGCTGCATGTGTTTCTGTGTTTAAGGTAGAGCCGTCTCAAAGGAGCTCTTTGTTTACCAGCGAGAAGATCACCAATGTTTGTCAGTTAGTGGACCACAAATGTTCACGACACAAACGGTGAAGGATCAGTTCATAACCGATGAGGCCTTAGTGACCATAAAGTGCTTTTGTAAACATGAAAAAAAAAGCAATGCTTTTAACAATGCTCTCTTGGTTTTAACTTTAGTTTAGCCAAGAGTTCTTCAGAAGAGTGTAGAGTATGACACAGCTGCTTCAAAAGCTTCGAATCAAGATCAAAACTACTTCAACTTTCCAGTCCTGAATTCTATTTGATTATATTATACCATTAAATATTTAATGCGTGGGTATATAAAAGCAAGGCATTTATCTGCATGAATTGCTTCGGTTTAGTCAAGGAAGTAATGTGCTTTAAGTAACATCTCTGTCATGCATACAAAAATGAACGCTAATCTCTCCGCCGCCTGGTTTCCAGCCAGAGCCGTGGAAGAGCACCAAAACAACACATAACACTTCACTGCAATGCTTTAATGTCACTAATATTACAGATTTAAATGTAAGTGTAAGATTACATGTATATTTATGACACTAGTAAATGATAAAAGGGTAAATGAATGTTTAATAATATTTCATCATAAACATTAAATAAGTATATCGACTTTTTTATTTCATTTTTTATATTTTCAGATCTAGTGTTTGTTTTTGTTTTTTTTTATACACTTTGTCTTGATAGTCACAGGGCTGTGTTGTTACTTTATTTAATCGGTCTTTATCATCTGTTTCAGAGGCCAGACTGTTGATGAAGAACATGTTTTTGTGCTTGATGTGTATCTGGTGTTTCTCACTTCTGGACAGTGTAAATGTTGACGTGGAGAATGTTCACACTGCTCTCGGAGCGCCTGCAGCGATACACTGGGAAAAGATTTAATTGGGCTGTTAAGTATTAATTGACGTCACGTCAGCATCGTGCTTTGAACTGATTTACTAAATAGCCAAACTTCCGATGGCATGCTAATTATGGACTGTAATGAAGACAAATGTCAAAATATATATATATATATATATATATTATTTTTTATTTTGATACACTTTAACTTCTAACATTTTAAATGAAAGGAATTTATTTGCATAAAGTATATATGTATATATATACACACACACACACACACACACAATGCATTTCTTTTCTTTTTTTTTCTATGTAGAATTGCAAACATTTAAGGGAAAATTTATTTAAAAGCATAGCAATGTTGTTGTTAATTAATTTAAACAGTAAAAATTGTTAATTTAAGTAAAGTTGAGATTTAAAAAAAGATAATATTCAAAAACAAACAAAAAGATTACTAGAAATATATTCTTGGTTGCTAACAGAAACTAATTTGAGGAAGTTGAACTATTAAAAAGTATACAACTAAAAATGAAACAAATATGCAAATATGTTTAAAAAATGTCGAAATCTTATAAAAATACCAAAATTTATTAGAATTGCATTAAAATAAATTAAAGTTGAACAGAAATATTTTAAGAATGACAAAAACACTTAAAATGTACTTAAAAAAAAAAATTTAATTATAAAAGCACTCAAAATTGGCTGAAACTGAAATAAAAAATAAACAGAAATATAAAAATAGCTTAAAATTTAATAAAGCTTACAAATATGTACTTAAACTGAAATTAAATTAAAATCTTTTTCAATTAAATTAAAAAAATGACAAAAGCACTTAAAATGTAGTAAAGCTGAACTAAAAAAAATTAAATAAAGCCAAACCAAAATATTGAAAAATGCAAGCTCTTAAAGAATAAATAAAATAACTGCCTAGTAGGAGAAACAACCCTCTGCCGTTAACTTTGGCAGGGCTTGCAGGCGTCGATGGTGCGGTCTGAACCGTTACAGCACGTTGCCTTTGCATCTACCATATTTCCTGTGCTGTGCTGCAGACGTGTTGGGAGTGGCAGGCGCTGGTAAATGAGAATGTCTTGCTGTTGCATGCGATTTATCAAAGTCTCCGTGCGCCGCAGCTCGGCACGCCGCAAGACTCTTGAACTCTATTTAGGGCACAGTTAGGTAAACCCACAGTGATCCTGGCTGTCATAGCTTATGACAAAAATCAATAGCCAAAGCAGTGTGTCCAACAAAGGCCTGCCTGTGCAGCAGCGACTGCAGTGAAGATTACAGCGCTCGCATGACCTGCTTCGTTAACGCGCCTGCGTGTGTGTGTGTGTGTGTGAAGGCTTTTTATGTGGGACACGAAAATCTTGCCTTTTCTCTCTCTCTCTCTCTCGCTCTCTCCTATTCCGCCCTCTCTCTTTTTTAAAGCGTGGCATAAATCCGGGAGATGAAAATGTCATGGAGCAGGTTCATTTTGCAAAGAGGTTTTGATTGCCATGCGCGTGTAATTGATTGTTCCAAGGACAGGGGGAAATCTAGAAATGTCATAACAGCCTCTGCTTAGGTCTCTCCTGCTGCTAGACAATCAATGAGAAGTAAAAAGAGCTATCGATCGGTGCGCGGCAAAAACTGTAGCCTGAGACGGCAAGGAGATCCGTGGCCAAAGTGGCACAGACCTGTCAACGGCGCCTCAGAATTAGAGGGTCTCCTGCGATGCTGGCGTTACCTTTCGCATATTCGCGGAGGGCCGGAGATGTTGCAGCTGTTGGCCCTCCCGAACCGATCGATGATAGAAATGTTACCGCTACAGGGCTAAATGTTTGATGACGTGCTGATAGAAACATTAGCATTAGGGCAGGCGGGAAAACTTCTTGCCTGAGTGTTGCGTTCGTTCCTTGAACTAATGCAAATCACACCCCTGACTGAACGCTGACTGACAGATTTACCCCCAACAGAACCTCACACGTCTCGAAGGGGATGATTAGCCCGCCGCTGTGGCACGCTAAAAGGACACGTCCACCAAGAACACCCCAACTCCTCGTAGAGTGCCTTTTTAACTCTTTATTAGTGGAGTTTCTAAGCCATTTGTGTGAACGCTTTGTGATTCTGTTGCTGCAGTGGTGACCGATGGAGTATAGGAATTATTGTTTATTGTTTTCGTGCCATGTCACGTCCTTTTTGGCTTCTGCCACGCTTGACTAGTATCTAGTATCTGTGGATTGGACACATGGCCCCACCACATCAATGTCAAAATAGCATCAAAACTATTTATTTTGCAGCGCTATGATTATTAAGTAATACAAGTTCAATTTTAAATGTGTCACATTATATTATTATGCTTGATATGCTATAATACAATGTAAAGGAGTAATCTATAGAGAGGGGTAAAATAAATATATTAACTGCATTTAGTAAAAAAATAATTTTGACTGGACACCTTGGCATCAAAAACTACTAATTTAGTTCTGCTGGCTGTATGGTGAGTTGTATTTTACTGTACATTTTTATTTATTAAATTTATTATACAATAAAATGATGTAAATGTCATCAGTAATTGGACAAGAGGAATAAAAAAACAAACATTTAATATAATTTTTTTTAAATAAAATATTTGATTGAGGCATGTGTTTGATTGGACACAACATCAAGACTAGATTTATTTTGAAAATGATACATATATATGTAATGTAAAACACATGTAATATACTTTTTTATTATTACCAATTTATAATACAACGTATATGATATATGATCAGTAATTGATTAAGAGTGAATTAAGTATACACTTTTAAAGTTACAGTTAAATTAATACATGTTAGGAAAATAATAATAATAATAATAATATGTTTCATTATAATAAATGGCTACCAGATTATTATTTTTTTATTTTATTTTTTTTTTTACATTTATTTAATCTCACTTCGTAATATATTAAGGGGTGGACATTTTTTGGCTTGAAGCAGATTTGGTATTTTTCACTTTGCTTAATGATCATTTACACTTTTTCATTATTATTAGTTTTTATTTATTATTAGCCTAATTAGCTTTTTTCTGACCTGGTGGGGGTCGTGACCTTCTAGTCTAGTGTGGTGATGTGGGTAATACAGGTCTGCGTCTGGCTGTTGACCCTCGAAAACTTCCTGATACTTCGTACAACATCTATCAAAAAGCCAGAAAATGACAAATAAGCCTAAACCTAATATATTCCAAATGAAAAGTGCAAAAGTTACATCTTACTTGTGTCATTTCTATTTTTCCTTATTGGTTTTAAAAGCTGCTTCAATCAAGAGTTGAACACAGACGTCTGATGGATCCTCATTTTGAAGCGCTGTATTAAATTACACACGTATATTCCATTTCTCAATGCTTTTTTTGTAACGTTCAACTTTTTCGCTTCTTTTTTAATAACGTACTCTTTCAACTGTCTCCCAAAAAAGACCCATATAACTTCATTTTAGGAAATTTCAAGCCAGCACTTTTTTTTTCATGAGTACATTAAAACGACGGTGCCAGAGGAAATGATACAGATTACACTCACTTTGATCCATCAAAGTGCAAAAAAAAGTAACAGTTTTTGTAGGTTTAGAATATGGTTCATCAAAACGTCTGACACCATTGTGACAAAAAAAAAAAAAAAACTGGAAATACTTCACTGTCTCTTTTACAATTAAAAAACGGTTTTGTTCCAGCCTTTGATCACACTTACAGTAATAAGAACTGACTCTTAAGAAAAATTATAATAATACCGCTACTGTATATATGAATCAGATGTGAAAAGCGCATTTAATGCTAGCGTTTCTCTTCGCTCCTCTGCAGCCATTTGGCTGGGAATCAGGCAGCTCTTTGAAATCCAGCTGCTGCTGTCTTATGCCAGGAGTCTTTCCCAACGGATTAATGTTATAAACACTTAGTGGCTGATTTATGATGGACACCTTCGGTTTTTTGACCTCTGAATATCCCTGTCTGAAGATATAAATTTGTTGTGACACAGATTGGAGGGTTTACAGAAGTTTATGACATGCTAAATCTCTGCACAGGCGTGCCAGTGCCTTATTTTGTAAGCCTAGTTGGACCGACGGCTGTTTTCATTGCTCTGATATAGCGCAGAAAGCCCAATGACAGCGCACGGGCCTGCAGCGAACGAGCCTGAGAGGTTAAATGAATGAGGTGCCATGCACGCGCGATTACGAAATGCATTCATGTATGCGCTGCTTCGACCAAATCAAAATAATGCATATTGAATATTACTGAAATTAATACAAATAGCTCACGTCAAGGATCAAATTATGCTTTGGTTGTTCTATTGGCTCAGACATCAATAAGAGAACAGGGGGGTGGGCCTGGACTGCTAGCATGGCCGTGTCCTAGCAGTGGATTATGGGAAAGGCTGGTGTATCTCATGTCTGTGGGAGCGGTGTCCTTGTGTTTGATCTTGTACTCCCAAATCCTGTCGCTTGGCAGGGATCACAAGCTGGCTAACACCAGCTCCCTGTTACAAATGGGTAAGGAAGGGAAATGTAACCATTCACAAAGGGATTTTGGAGAGATCTGGGCCTGGAAGGTTAACATGTGCCTGTGGTTGTATTAATGCGTATCCCAGATGCTCAGACGATGGAGAAATCGGAGCCCAGGGAACGGTGACTGCAATAATGCCACCCGCATAAGTACGAAACGGGTGCCTGTTCCAGCTTGATAGGGTTTTTAAAGGAAATCAATGCATTGCTTTAGCAGACAAATCATATCCAAATGAATTTCTTTTGATACTGAATAAATTCATTTTATTCAGCGAGGATGTGTTAACTCGATCGAAAGTGACAGAAAAGACAATGTGGCAAAACAGATTCTCAGTAACACTTGTTAACTAGTTTTTCCTCAATAAATTCTTAATTTGCTGCTAGCTTATAAGGCAGTTGTTAACTTTAGGTATTTGGGTAAGATTGGGGATGTAGAACAAGGCACTGATATGTACTTAATTGACACTAATAAATGGCTAGTATTCTAGTAATATGCATGCTAATAAGCAACTAATAGTAAGTGTTACCCACTTAGTGGTAGGCCATCTTTTTCAGCATTGATAATAATAATTGTTTCCTGAGCAGCAACTCAATGTGTGTAGAATTTTTTACATTTAGGATAAGAAAGGCAACTGTTTTGTAGAACTCTCCAAGCTTTCAGAAGGAAAGAAAACTGCTTAATTTAATCCCTATGCAAAAATAATTTTTATTAGGCAACACCGGCTTTATTTAGGTACTTCTATGCAAAACAATACAATGTCAAAATAAAATACAAATACGATAAAATTAGCAAGTAGATTGTTTTGAAGTGTAAGAACACGGTTGCCCTGCTGAGTGGATCTAGCGACATGTCCAAGTAATGAAACATGCATTAAAGCATTTTAATTGCTCTGAATCAGACACTCCTTAGACCTGTCCTGATGTTCTATTAGGTTGAAGAGTATTACATGTTCACTAAAACGCAGTGTGGTTGACTAATGCATTTTTCATTTAGCTGTCTATCTTTCATCCGCAGTCCAAATAGCAGTCGATTTCTCCAGGTGTATGGTGTCATGGTTACTTTGCTTGTTTAGATTGCATCGTAAAAATCTTATAAACACAGAGATATGCAGAAACATGCCAGTAACTAAAAAAAAAAAAAACACATTGCACCATAACGACGTATTTCGGTGTATGTACAAGGATTGTGCAATAGTGCACAGGAAGACGGGGTTAATTTCAGTCTCCATATTTGGCATTTTTTGATCCCACCGATCCTGTAAATCTAGAGCTCAGCAAATACTGCTGTCCGTCTTGATGCCAGTCCACTGGTTGAGTGATTACAAACCGTTGGGACACCACAGAGAAACCATTCACAGAATCTCACTCCTTTTATTTCAAAACTATATATACACATTGCAATACATAAAACATGATTCTCCTCTTGGAAACCGCTAGTGCATGAGCGCATTTTTGGATGCAATCATCCGGCGGAGTCAGTCATTCAGGAAATCTTTATTGCGGAAGATCAAGGTCGTGGCACGTCGAGAAGCTTTTGTATGGGCCCCTTGTTGGAGGGACCCCATTCTTTGGGTTTCTTTGGAGAGGCTAAATCCCAGCTCCATCTTTATCCATTTGCTGACATCGGTTCACCTCCAGGCTTACTCCTGAGGCACTTTTGAAATATTGATTTAAAAAGTCTTATTTTCAGCATCCAAAGGCACAGGACATGGTGAGGGCTACACAGCGTAGCACTTTTAGCCCTCCTATTTGAGAGTTGCTCTCATTGAGCATCACCAGCTCAGAAAAATATTAACCACATGAAAGGCAAGTGCCTGGCCCGGGCTGTTAGGTCCTATGTATATTTAACTGAGCACATCTGCGGGTAATAGCACTTGAAATTCAAAGTGCTATCCAAATATGTGTTCATAAAATATAGATGATCTTGATTTTTCTTAACCGCTGCGATTGATGTAATTGACGGCCTTGGATATATTTTATTAAGTGAATAATACAGTACGGTTTAAGAAGTGATGAAAGATTTAGAAAATGATTTCGAATCTAGTCAATAGTGGTTAATTTGTAGCCAGCAAATATTCAGCAGGGATCAGAAGGATGCCAGGTTGCATTTTACTATTTTTAGGTTAACTGCATTTATGCGGTCTTATGATGTTTTTGCCTCATTCTGAATGAGAATGATTGACAGTAAATAAAAACTTCCCAGACATTGTGAACTCACTTTTTAACCGTTTAATCTTTAAAAGTGAAATCTATCTTCAGATCAGGTTTATCGCATACAAGGTTCTCTTAGATTAGGTTTTGAAATGTGCAGGCTCTTTTCAAATAGTTGCACAACTAGACTATTGCGATACTGCTCATCACCTTTTACTCTGCACACTTACAGTTGGTGTAAACAGATGAAACCTTCGCAAAACTGAGTCAGTGACTTATGAATCACACACACTGCCAAATTGCCCGCTATTACCAGGAGAAGATTACAGGCACACAAGCTTCTGTGAGAAAGGATTACAATGCTACACTTGAAGAAGGATGACAGTATTTCTAATAATAAATGACATCAACTTCATTTTGATATTCTCCTGTATTTCCCTTAAACCTTTGATGCTCACACATATATTGTATATATGCCTAAAAGACATTTAAATTATATTTTTTTTCTATAGTTAAGTAGGATTGTTTGCATATCTAAATATAAAAAAATAGTACTAATGTAACAACCTTATGCACAAACTAAAGGACGTGCATCTAAAGCCTTTCAATTATCTGCATTTGAGGTCCTTTCCCATGAAATATTGATATATGTGATTATTTGTGACTCATCTGATTAATCACTGTATTATGTAATTCATTCGATTACATTTAACTTGACAGCCCTAATAACAAGCCTATTCTCTGTTTGTTCTGTTTTCAGCATACGAGCCAGAAGATGATGTTGGTGTACAAAAGTCGATCACAGAGGAGGAGGGCGAAAATGAAATGCAGGCCGAGGATGAGAATTCTGAAAGGCCCACTTCCAAGGACAAAGAAGACAAAGACATAGACAACAAAAGCAGCTACAGCTTCCAGAACTCTCCGGTCAGTGTCCTCTCCAACCAGGAGGTTGAGCTGGAATCCCGTCTGAGCGATGGCAGTGACAGACTGTCTGACTTTAAGACCTCACCACCAGGAAGTCAGAAGGACACAGAGAGCCAGGGCTCAAAACTGAAGGATGACATGCACAGTAGCCTGGAGAAGATGAGGGCTGCCTATGCCAACTTCCTTTCAGACTCCTACTGGTCAAAGATTGGACTAGATTTGAAGGTTGCTAACGCTGGCAGCAAAACAAACTGTGACAGCACCAACGGGAGCACCAAGAGCGAGTTTGACTGGCACCAGGACGCACTTTCTAAAACCCTGCAGCAAACGCTGTCCCCGAAACCTGTGTCAAAACCTAATCTATTCAGCTCCGTCCATCTGTACAGGCAAAGTAGCAAAGCGTGCGGCGCTGTCTTTACGGGAGCCAGCCGTTTCCGCTGCAAAGACTGCAGTGCGGCGTATGACACCCTGGTGGAGTTGACGGTACACATGAACAAGAGTGGCCACTACCAGGATGACAACCACAGCAGACAAAACATTGCCTCCACTTCATCATCCAAGAACCGAAAGAGAAACCTTCAAGACATGGAAGGCAAGGAAGATGCACAAAAGGTGCTGAAGTGCATGTTCTGTGGTCACTCTTTCGATTCTCTGCAAGACCTGAGCGTCCACATGATCAAAACAAAGCATTACCAGAAAGTGCCTTTGAAAGAACCTATTCCAGTAATCACTCCCAAATTAGTCCCACCAGCAAAGAAACGTGCATTTGAAGCCACAAGGCCTTGTTCGCCCGACTCCACCACAGGAGTGTCAGGTTACAGTGAGGCACAAAGGTCATCTGGCCTCGCCAATGCTCCCAACAATCGCTACGGCTATCAGAATGGTGCTAGTTACACATGGCAGTTTGAGACATGCAAATCTCAGATCCTGAAATGCATGGAGTGTGGAAGCTCCCACGATACGCTCCAGCAGCTCACCACTCACATGATGGTCACCGGCCACTTCATTAAAGTGACAAATTCGGCCTCCAAGAAAGGCAAACAGCTAGCCCTCGATCCTCTAGCAATAGAGAAAATGCAGACACTTGCCGAGCCAGCAGTGAACGAACTTGAAGGAGAAAAAGTTTCGCCGAAGAGCACAGCATCGGGTGACTCTGAGAGGGCTACTCCAAGGGATATGTCGCCAGACAAAGCTGACAAGAATGGAGATAAGGAAGACAAACAAGACGAGGAGGACCGAAAGTCCACTGACACCGGTTTCAAGTACCCGTACTTGCGAGAAGAAGACCTCGAGCAGGGGTCCAGCGGAGGCGGTGACATTCTCAAGTCCTTAGCAAACACAGTGGCTTCAGCAATCAATAAAGCTCAAACAGGGACCCCCAGCTGGAGCGCTTACCCCAGCATACATGCAGCCTACCAGCTATCAGGGGTGATCAAGACTGCCTCCTTTTCCTCTTCTCCTCCTATTCAGCTCAAGCAGAGTCTCAACCACAAGCACAGAGCCATCGCACCCAAGGGGAAGTTCTATCAGGGACTTCGGGGACTTGAAAGTTTCCAGGGACATCACAATTCGGACATCAAAAAAGAGAGGGGCGGTGCATCTGACGGCAAAGAGAGCCAGAGCAGCAGGTTTGATCTGCTGGAGAATGATGACAGTGATTGTCAAGATGATTCCTCCTCCTCTTCAAAGCTGGATGCAGACTGTGTAAGCGAAGAGAATGACACAATCAAAGGGAAGTTGAGCCCTGCTTTCTCTGACAGAGGGAACCCGTCACCTAGCCCCCCTGCCAGCAACGGGCACAGCAGTTCTTCAGAGCTTGTCAGCGACTCCCAGGAAGTCCTTAGCATAAACCCTCTAAGCGCACTACAGTCTGTCTTGAACAATCATTTGGGTAAAGCAAACAAGCCCAGGCCCGAAAGCATCCTGTCCCATCGCACACAATCCATCTTTTCAGAACTGAATAGAGGTTTAGAGAAACCAGTTTCAGCACTCTCAGCATCTGCTGCCATCAGGCCCAGCAATAGCTTCATGTTCACAAATGACGACCAGCCAATAGACTTGACAAAACACAAACACAGCAAACAAAACGCTTCCCTCTTATTGCAGTCCTCCACTCCCGTGACCCAGAAACATGCGCTGTCTGACATTGCTGACATGGTGAAGGTTCTTCCAAAAGCCACAACCCCAAAGCCCTCGATGCCAGCGAGAGTGCCAGCCATGAAGCTAGAGACCGACGTACGACGATTTGAAGACGTCTCCAGCGAAATGTACTCCGTTCACAAGCGTAAAGGCAGACAGTCCAACTGGAACCCCCAGCATCTGCTCATCCTTCAAGCCCAGTTTGCCTCCAGCCTTTTTCAGACGTCTGAGGGCAAGTATCTCCTCTCAGACCTCGGGCCTCAGGAGAGGATGCACATCTCCAAGTTCACCGGCCTTTCCATGACCACCATCAGCCACTGGCTCGCCAATGTCAAGTACCAGCTTAGAAAAACGGGAGGGACCAAGTTTTTGAAGAACATGGACACTGGCCATCCGGTCTTCTACTGCAATGACTGTGCATCGCAATTCAGAACGCCCTCTGCGTTTATATCCCACCTGGAGAACCACCTGGGTTTCCAAATCAAAGACATGAACAAACTACCCATAGAACATGCAACAAAAATATCAGAGCCCGAACTTTCAAAGGCGCTCAATGTCCGGCCGACAGATTCGCAGATCACAGAGGAAGAATCTGACTCAAAGTTCAAATGCAAGCTTTGCAGTCGGACATTTGCCAGCAATCACGCAGTCAAACTTCACTTGAGTAAAACTCACAGTAAATCCCCTGAGAATCATTCACAGTTTGTTGAAATGGACAAAGAGTAGCTTTGTTGATTTTTACTACTTGTAGTTATCTTGTTGGTAAATAACTGTAATTGCTCTGCTTTTATAAAACACGGGTCAAATTGTCTACTTTTTTTTTTTTCTTCCATTTTATCCATAATGTTTCAAGTAGCATTACGTAGAATGCTTCAACTTCAACTTCAGAGTCAACATTTCATCATATTGAGGACTAAATGGACACACTGGCTGGGTTAGAATGAAGTGTACTGTTAGAAAATAAATAATCATAAAAAGATTAAGAATACATTGACGTAAGTCTTTGCACCCTGTTCAAATGCACCACCAGTAATGAAATGTATTACTGCTTGAGACATAAATGCTGATGTTTGCATGCAATAGCTCTGGCTATGACTACTATTTATTTGTATGATATGGCAAGTTTTAACTGTATTACGTTTAACAACAAATTGATCGATGCATTAACTGTAATTTGCAGATCTGATCATGCGCTTGTGTGAACACACAGGTGCTCAGACAGGTAGCCAGACACACATTAAAACATTTACTGAAATGTACAGTATATTTGCTCTGTAAAATGTTTGTGTCGCAACGATAGAACAGAAAAGCACTTTAATAAAAGTTTAATCACGTTTAGGAGCAGATTCAGTGTGTGGGCTTACAGATTTGGACAGGTTTGACATGAGGAAGTCTCACATTAATGTATATTTAGCATCGCAGAAAAAAGTGTCTCATCAGAAAATGCTTAGGGAGACACTGCACCTTTTATACCAATACAAATAAAGCATTAACATTTTCTAACTGTCTAAAAGTCTTCACTTCAAATCCATCATTATTGACTGGAACAAAGTAGAATTATTGTTTTGAAATATTTGTTTTTCAGTTGCTTTTTTAAATATATTTTAAAAGTTGTTTTTTTTTTCAAAGAAGTGAACGCTACAATAGTAGCTTTTTTTTAAGGGTCAAACTGTTCTCAGAACATTTTTTTTGTTTTGTAGTTAATGTCAGGTCGAGGCAGGTTGTCACGTGTTGTAAATGTACATGATTAATTAAGCACAGTATATATTATTTACAGTTTTGCTTATTATTATTATTATTATTATTTTAATAACAAACTGTTCTTAATGAACAGTTTTTTAGTATTTCTTTGTTTTTGTAGCTAAGGCTGCATCAATTCTTAAAAATATTCATTGGAGTAATAAGACAACTAGCCCTATTCTAACCTATAACATTTAACCCTGTCACGCGGCTATCAAGAATAGCGTATGATACACCTCAGCTTCCAAAACTATGAAACATTTTAATTACCCTCTGAACTTGCAACATTTTATAGGACTTCCATCCTTTTTTTAAGCAATCAAGCCACCAATTACCACTCCCCATCGTATCTGTTTTATAACAGGAAAGTGACATTTGATAGCAAATGGGAGAAAGCACCTGGTGATTTGCGCATCCTGACACCGGCGTGCCCTCCATTGTTGGAAATGAGCAGGCAATCACGATAGCTCATCAGATGACTCCTAATGCAGTTAAAGTATTCTGCAATAATTCCTCCTTGCATTTATAATTACAGCCATAGAGCTCACACCTCAGTGCACAGATTAAAGCCATAAATTATTTAGCGCCTTGCCTCACCGATGGATTCCTGATTCCCTCCGTTGAGCCATTATGCTTCAGAATACCAACTTCCTTTAAATGGAAGCCCGAGGATGATTTAAGATAGGCTGAACAATATGACAAAACGAACGCAATATTCTGGTCATTTGTGTTTCTTAATTAAAATTGAGAGTGTGCCTCTGAAGTGTCTCGTCAAATGAAAGCGTGCCACGGCCGCGGTAACTCACAATTGAGTCATTTAGCCTTTGCGGTTAATGGGCAAATTTGAAACGACCCTGCCACTGGATGGGCACGTGTGATGGGGGAACATTTGAAATGGTTTTCGAGGTAGCCGCTCAATGTCAGAGATTCACATTAAGGGCCTGGATCCTTTTCGTCATTGTAATCAGGGGGAGGAAATTAGCTGTTTCTAATATTAATTCAGAACAATAATTCAAAGTCATTTGAGATTTATTGCCACATTAAAGGCGAGCTCCAATCGGATACACAATCAGGGGGTTTAAACAACCCCGCAATTAATTAACTGTGTCTCTTATGTTTATACGGGATGGCGGTGGAAAAAAAAAACTAAAAGCAACACTGCATGCTAAAAGAACAATAGGATGAGAGTAAATGAACAAGCGATTATGCTGATTATTACATTACTGTCCTGATAAATATTGCTGGGCAATTACCAAAGGCATTTTTTTAAGAGCTGGGATGTGTCTTATTTTTATCCCTACTTCTCCGTGATGCAAATCTGTATTTTTGGTATTTGTGTCAATTTGATCATTATTGCTGACTCGCAGAAAGAAAACAACATTTCTGGTCCTGCACTGTGTAAGTGAGCACTTGGCGCTAAACTAGTGAGCGTATTGAGAGCCACACCCCTGGTTATCATCTTCCACATCGCCGAATGCTTTTGGACCCCTGCGTTCACTGTCATTTCAAAGTCTTAGTCATTTAGAGGGAAGATTTTTTGCAAAACACATCTACATAGACAGAGCTTCCCCCTGAATGCCTAATCCAGCAAATGTGCTTGTACCGTCTTCTCCGGGCCCGTGTGGATCATCTTGTCAGACAGCCACTTGAGAAGTGTCAGTCCTCTGCCTAATTAAGTCACAGCGGTGGAAAAGGGCCGTGTGCATCCAGACACTGATTTTAAACCACACAGAAATAAAGCATTTTAAGCGCACTAACTGGACTGAAAATAAACTGAAATTTGTGGGCAAAAATGTCAGAGAGTCGTTAAGTGTCACATGTCAAATGAACAGCAAAATAATGGGGGACCCTGGAGTGAAATGTTCGAGAAATGACTTGTGTTGGAACATTTCCACAGTTTTCTACTCTAAGAGACAGGTTAAAAAGTGAACGCATCGTTTAACCTGGGACGCCAATTATTTATGAATTAGCTCGCGAATTTTTATCAAAATGCTATGATCGCAGAGTATGCTTGAGAACGTCTCGGGAAAATCTTATACAGCAGACATTCTAAAACAATATATTATTATTATTTGTAAATTAAATATTATCATAGTTTGACATGGCATAAGAATGCTCTCAAACTTGATAAAAACAAATAGATATGATTTTGAAACAACCTATATTGGTGTCTTCAGACATCATCTTGTTAGAGCCAGCATTTAAACACAACCCGCAATATTAAAAAAATTGTGAATGTATGGATCTTTGATCGCAGACAGAGTAATTTCTGACTCCCTCACTAAGTCACATGTTATATTTCAGTGATGTTCATAGACTGCGTTAAAGCAGTTTTTTTTTATTATTAGTATATATTTTTTTTTATGCAATTAAGTAAAATTAATATACATGTAACTAAAACAGTTAGTGTTTATGCTATATATATATATATATAATATTTTTCTTTCTAATTTAATTATTTATAAAAATGTATAAACAATATTATGATTATAACTATATATATATATATATATATTTTTTTTTTTTAAATATTATTATTTATTTTAGCTTTATAATGCAAATATAAACACATTGACTGTCAATTAAGTGACTGGTTACTTATTACTGAATATTACAGAAATAAAAAGGTCAAAATAACAAAGAGATTCCTGCAAAAATTGATAAATTCCTAATTATCCTATAGCTACTGTAACTTTTTTATTATTAGAAGTTTCATTGTTCTATTTTAGTGTGTTTTTGCTTGCTGTTCCAGAACGTGATTCTCATTACTGGAAGGAAACAAAAATCCTGACAATCACTGCATGCTCATAAATCCATGCGGAAATGTGCGGTCACATCGTAACTTCCTTTTAGACTTTACAGGCTTTCCAGAGCTGTTCATATGCATGCAGTATGGGTTCGGGACAGCGGGTTTGGGCAGGGCATATGGGCTGTGTTTTGAGCTCTTTGGGTCAGTGAACCCCGGCTATGTTTACAGGATGAGGGGGAAAGCTGAATCCTGATGGAGTCACAGCTAATTCATATCTCCGTGAGTGACAGATAACCTGAGGGCTACCGGCCTGACAGCAGGACCCATTACATCCTCCTGGCTCGTGTGCTCACAGATGGCCTGCACGTGATCGCTGGAGTTGGCACACACACACGCTCATGCACGCATTAGCTCAGATATACACATGCCAATACACAAGACTGTCAAAATAGATTGAGATGTACCAACAACAGTAACCCGAGGCCTTTTGGGCTCCATTTAATGGAAACACATAACTGATGTTCCCTTTTTCCACTGTCAGCATCAGGAACGCCGCTGATAAAGGCAATTCATAACCAATAGATGCACGCTCACATTTATACAGCACTGACATGCTTTATTCATGCACATATCACAGTCTGCATCAGTCTTACATCACATAAAGCTGCTGATATACTGTTTGAGAGTGTTCAGAGACAGTATAAAGAGGAGACAAATGAATGGGAAAAACTGCAGTGCTCAACATGGCAGTTTTTGGCACAGTCATCAGTCCATTCTCAATGTGCCTGAATGTTAGCTGGCCCAGCCTGACAGAAAACTCAACCTGTTAATTGTGCAATACTGTCAAATAATTCAACACTTATTCATAAAATTATTTTAAAGATAAATATTTTTTAGGATTTATTTATTTGTTTTAGATTTTTAATTGTGCCACAAAATACCCACAACATGAAGGTATATTGAAAATAAATGCAAAAGTTTAAATTCAAAAGGGTCATATAATGTTGCCAAAAAGAGTATTATTTAGTGTATTTGGTGTAATGCAATGTGTTTATGTGGTTTAAGGTGCACATTATTTTACATACTGTACATTATTGTTTTACCTCTAAGCCCCACCTCCTGAAATGTGTCGATTTGTAGAAAGCTCATCGTTCTAAAACAGCAAGCTGTGCTCTGATTGGCTAGCTCTCCTTATCATAACTTGATGCCGTGTCCCAGCGCTATCACACCAAACAATAAAACACATTACAAACAAGGGAACTGTTGCATCCAGTGGATACATAATTACTGATTACCATTTTGTAAACATACTCAAAATATGTCTTTGTCCCCTTCTCTCATAGCTGCAAGGTGTAAGTAGATCAATCTCATAATTTTAATAAAATATGTTCAAAAGTCCGAAAAAGCTGTGTGTAGTTACCAAACACTTATTTTTTCTGCAACTAAGGTAGTTTGGGAGTTATTTCATAACATGTACAGTAGTTTGTATATGTGTATCACTGTTCAGAACTGTGCTAGATAACTAGGTTTTTGTAGTTCAAAAATGATCACTACCAAAACATTTGGTGAGGTTTCAGCAGTGAAAACTTTGTTTTGTTATATATTTATACAAAATAGACAAATAGAAATGTGTACTTTGTATATTATACAATTTCCATACGTACATTTTTGTTATTTTTTTTCTAACATACACAGGCAACAATGAAAATAATTTTCTATAGTTTTATATTTCATTTTATGTTGGTGTGAATATATAAATATGTATTCATTGTAACACTTTATTTAATGTTTTCATCTATTAAATAATATTAACAGTGTATTAGCGCTAAATAACCAAACATTAATGCTTGTTTTACTTCCCTAAGCCAAATTTCATTAAGAATTTATTAAGGGAAAATGTTTTATTTTATATGTTTTGCCATATCATAAAATATCTACCACCATCAGCTGTATTTCAGCTTATTTATTATATAATATTTTGAGTAACAAACTTTTTTTAAAGAAAGCTAGAAATATATAATATATTTGTAATATATATATATATTTTTTTTTTTTTCTTATAACTCAAAGGCCCCAAGTCAATTATTCCAAAGCCAATTATATGGTTACCACACCTCACATCGATCAGAAGTTATAAGTGAGTGTGTGTGTGTGTGTGTGAGAGAGAGCGTGTGCATCTCTCAGAAGTGTTTAGCAAAAACAGCTAAACTTTTAGTTAATTTTCTTCAGTAACAGCAAGTGTAGCTGTCATTTAGTTTCATTGTCTGGAGTTTTGCAAGCACAAACGTAGCATATTTTCTTGAAACATTTCCGCAAAAAGTAGGCTTGCCAAAGTCTTTTGGGGATTTTTTCATTTCCCCCTTCAAGTTGACAGAAGCTGTACTTGACTGAAAATAGCTGCCCTAGGCACTGGCAAGATGGCCGCTGACTGTTCTGACTGGCTTCGGGACGGTATCTGCTCCTAACACAATTCTCCGTACAATGGCCCCACAATGGCCAATCTGCTGTGGCTGTGCTGGGATGGCACGCAGGGCCGAGATTGCTGTCTGTGGCAATAGGCCACGTTCGGCACATTTCTGCTTTGCTAGCTAGCAACAGCTGGAGTGAGCAGTCGGACGGTCGTCAGGAATCAGCATGGCAGCCGTGATTGTGCTGACGCTGGCACAGGGCCTGGCCAGGAGATCAGTGCCCAATGAAAATGTGTGATTTGTTGCTTTTAGATTTGGGTGGTGTCAGCTCCAATTGAAGGTGGCTCTCCGGCCCTCGGTGCGAGTCGTTGGGACACGACCACACACTGATAAAGTGTTAGCAATCGAGACCAGGTTCTTTCATCATTGCTGTAATGGCGGACTAAACCGCTGCACACTCTCTCATTCGGATGTGCTATTGGCATTCGCTTGGCTTTGAAGAGAAAAAGGAAAGGGTGCAATTGACCCCATACATCTCCATGTGGTATGAGAGGTTAGGGAAAAGGTCTAAATAATCACATGTATGTTAGTGAATCTTTCCAAATGTTGTGATTGTTACAGGGTTAGCTGGAGTTATTGAAGGTGAAATTGGCTGTGGTATAAAGAAGTGTGATGAGATGCTATTTAAGACCAGTGGTGGAGGAAGTACATAAGTTTAGTACTTAAGTAAAAGTACAACTACCCTGCAAAATATATACTTAAGT
>JAUCNO010033012.1:0-18592 GCA_032353835.1 Enteromius viviparus | reverse complement strand
ACATACAAATATATTATATAAAGAAAAACTTTTATTTTGATGTGATTAATCATGATTAATCCATTGACAGCACTAAATATATATGGATAATTTCAAGCAGGGATCTGTGTGGTTTGGTGGTGATATAACTCACCTGAACATTAGCCTGTGTTGATTTGCCGCTGTACTCAGCTGGCACCATGGGTGCGGATAGAGACTTGGGCATGAGGCAGGGGTAGCACGTCGCCCCCGACCGCTTCTTCACCAGCTAGCAAATAAAAGGAGAGTTGATTGGGATCAGACAGAACGCCCGATGTTGACTCCAAAATCACACCCCTAAAGAGCGCTAATTACTGTGCCACATCCAGATAGCCTGTTGGGCTGACCATCAACCCCTGCCTGGTACCTCCACTCCCCAGAGATAGAGCACTTGTTTGAGGCTGAATAAAAGTCTCTGCTCCTCTGTTTAGTCTTAGACAGTGCTGCTGATTACAGTAAATTGATGGCCGTGTATGTGAAGGTTTTTCCGAAAGTAGGTTTTTAATGGCTATTGTCCTAACTAGACTATACTCAGACTGTTTTCAACTGGGCCGGGAACACGGATCAAAGGTCGTTTGAACATGAGACGGGCTTTGTTTCCCAGGAAACAAAGGAAACATTGTTGCCACCCTCTACCAATTATCTATAAATAGAAGAAACTATTTTTTTCTTAACATTTTCAACGCTTTCCACAATATTTGGTCGCATTAGTTTTGTTTTCGATTCATCTATACTTTCTGTTCCCTTCTCTTCTATAAAACAGTGTCAGTGTTTTGTCTGCATAAGTTGGAGTTTCTTCTGCAAGTTTTATTTTACTTGACGTTTTCACCCCTCATGAAGGAAGCGCTCATGGTGCAAATTAGCGAGCTGTACGCCATGTCAGCTTACACTGTGGGTAAGCGGTAATCTGGGCCGTGTGGTTATAAACAGATGGTTCTCAGGCAATTAACAACTGGCATAATGTGTTGATTAAAATCCATTGAGCCCTGATGAGGGAGAACTAACATTAACTCTGCTCACAGGCTGTTGGCAGCTGCCCAAGCGATACTCATAACTCCAGTGACCTTGATAGTGAATCACATCTCTGAATCACCACAGTTCTAAAAAAAAAGTCTTGACTTAAACCAATTCCCTTTTTTCTTCATATTACAGGTAATGAACATAAGAGTAAAGTTAAAACAGTGATTATATGGTTGGAGAGTGGAGAATAGATGCTAATTCTAGTTCTGTGGGATTTATAAAAATAGATTAACACATTATTACATATTCATTATAGAAAAGTTTGCAGTTAGTATGTGTTTTTATATGATACATCAAAAAGATCAGAAGATAAAAAGTGAAAGTAAACGTTACAAATGATTTTTCTATTTCTAATAAATGCTGTTTAAACAATTAATCAAAGAATCTGTAACAAAAAAAAGTGTAACAGCATTCTACAAAAATAACAGCTTTCAACAATGATCAAAAATAATAAATGTGACCCTGGATGACAAAACCAGTTATAAGTCCCACGGGATAGCCATAGCCAATAAGACATTGTATGTGTCAACATTATCGATTTTTCTTTTATGCAAAAAATCATTGCAATGTAAACTTAAAGATCGAGTTTCATGAAGATATTTTGTAGATTTCCTATCATAAATATATCCAAATAATTTTTTTCCAGTTACTTAAATTTTTGTGAATCTTCACATTTTTAAATTTTCAAATAGTTGTATCTAATATTGCCAAATATTGTCCTATCCTTACAAACCACACATTAATGACAAGCTTAATTATTCAGATGGTGTATAAGACTATTTGTCACAATTGCCAATGAGCTCCCATGGCACTCGTTCCAAAAGTGTCTTCTCATGTGTAACCCTTGTCTGCGTGTTGTGTCCCCATTGGTTCCTTGTTTTCATGTGTCATGTTCTGATTGGTTCCCTGGTTTCATGTGTCTTGTTCTCACTGGTTGGTTTTGTCATGTGTTCCTCTCTGTCTAGCATATAAGAAGCCCTCACCCTCTCTCATATGCTGATTATTGTATAGCCCATCCTTTGTTTCTAGCTCCTGTGTTTTCCTTGTTTTTGACCTTGGACTGTGTTCTAGTTTTTGGATTGCTTGCTGCCTGCCCTGACCCTCGCTTTGTTATCAGATATACTCTTAGGCCTTTACCTGGTGTTTGACCCTGCTTGTTTGACCACTTCCTGTGTATAAAGTTTTGCACTTTGATCCCAACTTAAACCTCAGTCACTTTGTAACACTATGCATACATCAATGTAATAACAATTGATTGACTGGTTTGTGGTCCAGGGTCACAAATATTTCTTGAGCACCAAATCAAAACATTAGAAACTATTTCTAAACAATAATGTGACACTAAAGAGTAGAGTAATGGCTGCTGAAAATTCAGCTTTGCCATCACAAGAAAAAACTAAATTTTTAAATAATTAAAATAGACAACATTTATTTTAAAATTGCACAATATTTATGTTTTTGTACTGTATTTGATAAAAAAATTAAAGCAGCCTTGCATAATAAATGCAATAAACGGTGGTGCATTTATATAAACTATCTATACATATAAAAAGCCACTTAATATATCTCTTGAAACCTTCCGCACAAATCACCGACAGGATTGTTTCCACTTTACAATACTTTCTTTGTTGTTTCTTTGTGATGAGCAGTGTTCCATAATCAGCAGCAAAAGATATAAATGAGACTAGTCTGTCTTCGAGCCGTAAATTCTCATTTCCACTAAACACCTCATCAGAGGCATTCAACTGGCTTTTGTTTGTCCTCCTCTGCCGCACACACACCTGGCTTCCTCTCCTTTAATTATTCACCAGCAGAGTGTCTGATCGGTAGCCAAGTCTGAAATATGACTGGCATAATCCAAAGGAAATCATACAGGCCTCAAACCAATTCAATTACTGAACAATCAAAGTAAAGAGGCCTCTAATTGCTCTAAAAGGGGGCTGAGAGTGCGGGCGACCATTGAATACTGACGGCATTCAGAACAGGACACAATGAGCAACTGCAGGGGGTGCTAAGCTCAAGCTAATAAAGATGGTTTTTCAGAACGACTCGAGCGAGGGTGGAAACCTCGGCTTCGTGCATGCTCTCTGATCTTTAGCTCTTACAATTAGACTTCTGAATGGAGCTGGTATTTGTACACCTTCTAGCAATTTAAAAAAGCTAATTTTTCTGGACATTCATAAAGATATGCTTATACTGCATAACAAACAATACAATATACCCAGTTTACTCTGTAACACTCTCTATTATAATACCTTTAAACACAAACTCCCCCCAGATGAAAATGATGTTGATCTTGGGCTACTCTTTAACAGATCAGCGGCTACTTATTTTTAATGTTTTAGGTCAACTCAAATGTTCCTTTTAAATTCGTTTGAAAAAGACACAAATGAGTTACTTAGGTACATGTAAGAAAAAGAGCAATAATATTATATTTACTAGCTGTAAAGATCATTTTATTCTTGAGATAATCTGAACAGAAATATTTGAGTTAATCTTGAAATCTTAGATTTTTGATATTCTTGACTGTTGTGAGCACAGCTTGGGATATACATTTATTTATTTTCTAAAATGTTGAGTATTTTTCTCAAGAGAAAAATCTAGAAAGC
This sequence comes from Enteromius viviparus, assembly GCA_032353835.1. Lineage (NCBI taxonomy): Eukaryota > Metazoa > Chordata > Actinopteri > Cypriniformes > Cyprinidae > Enteromius > Enteromius viviparus. Next base: position 14,945 of record JAUCNO010033012.1, on the reverse strand, counting down.
AGAAGATATATGTTTCCTTTCCATTTAATCGCACTGTTTGGAAGAGAAACACTGAGATTGCTGAGAATGTATCTAATTTCTTACCTTTGTAAAGTTCCACCTTTGAATGAAATGTCGTGCAATATCTCTCGCAGCTTTCCCATGAACCAACACCCCAATATCATGCCAGGGCATCCGTGGTGTCTTATACCTGTCAATGAAATCTTACCCAGAGAAAAATAAACAACTGTAATTCATGAAAACATTAGCCGAACCATTATACAGAGATGACTGACATGCCTTTTGAAGCCATCACTGTGTGGTCTTTCTCTTTCAACGTCTTTGACGATGCGCAAGCATCTTAAGAGTATTTGACTACATTCATCTATCAGACTCCTCCATTCTCCTGCTGTGTCCTACCCAGTTGGCACTATGTGCAAAACCAGGACTTCACATTCACAAAGCAGAGATGCAAAAATGAAGTTATCTCCCTCTGGCAAGAGAATAGAGCTGGGAAAATAACCCCATACCGACTGCAGAATGGGATTGTTGGAAATAACTTCTGTCTTCTTTCCCTCATTCCTGTGCTGGAGGAATTGCTTTATTTGATGAATTGGACATGAGATATCAAAGAACGTGCAGTCTAGTTGTCATTTTTGCCTGTCTTGTTTGCTAGTTTGTTTTTGTCTTAAGACCTGAAGCATTACTGCTTCAAAAAACATTTCAAAAATGAGATATTTTGGCTGTGGGTTGTGATATTGCAGATATGGGGTTTAATTAAACTGTTTTGTACCATCAAAAGGCTTGTTGAGTTTGACCCAGTCTTTCATGATGAAGTTGCAGTAGTCTTTGCCATGCCAGAAACGAGTCTCTCCACAGAGTTCAGTACTGCCTATGTAGCTTCTTAGTGAACTAGTCTCTAAAACAGACAGACAGAAAAAAACTTATTACACAGATAAACTGAAATAACAATTCCTATATATTATATATTAACTTAGAAAGATTCATTAGTTTTCATAGCTGTGCCATTTCAGCTTCACAGAACAAGGTTTACTTGTGTGTATCCAAACATATACAGTGGATTTACTGTACGGTAGGTGTGGGTATATGCATGTCAGACGGATGTGTTTGGTTGCATGTCAGTACTAACCGTAAGGCAGGGGGAGAGAGTGATGCAGACCGAGAGAGTTTGAATCGCTGGAATGCAGAGACAAGCTCTTGGTGTAAGATTCCCGAGTGAGCAGTGTCCTGGAATTAAGACTATTCCTACTGTAATGTTCTACACACAAACACACACAAACAGAGCCTCTATTATGTAACAGCAAAACACTTGTTATACTCATGTCAAATTCGATTACTGGACAGTGGACACTTAATGGTTTTTACACACTCAAAGGTAAAGAGGTAGTGTTTGCTCCGCTAGCTACACTAAAAATAAAACTTTCTTAAGAAAAGTTTTAAAAGCTTAAATGCTATAAGATCGAACATTTTAGATTCAAATTGAATTGAATTTATCAAGAATACGTACGTTTCGCACAATAAAAGGAAGGTCTATAAAATATAATCATATCTCCATAACCTGGAGTCTGACGTCACATTTATTTTGTTAAATTCCTCTTACTGGACTCTGTTCCATCAGAGCTGTGGTGACTTTTCTCTGAGGGGGTTCTTAGCAGTCCTCCTGTGGGCAGGTTGAGGTTTATTTCTCCCTGTTCCTCCACTAAGGGTAAAGTTAAACTGGCACACATCTCCCCTGGATCCTCCACTGAGCCAGAATCTCCAGCTTTCCCTGCTCCTCCTTCTCCAGTCTGAATTTCTTCTACCACCACATTGATCTTCATCTCCTCACCCTCCTCCACCGTGGCGACTGACCGCTACAGGACAAAAATCAACACTTATACGTAATGTAACACTTTTACATGCATATCAATAATGCACTTGGCTGTTTATCAAAAACTCATTTTAAACAGTAATACTATTAGGTTCATCTAAAGGCTTTATAAAATAAATACATTAAAAGAGTTTAAAGTTTCAAAGGGATAGCTCACTTAGAAATATAATAAATATAAATATCATGTAACATGAAAAAAGGTATTTTGAGAGATTCCTCAGTGTTTTTGTCCATATAATAGAAGTTCATAGCCAAAACTGTTTTGTGAACATCATTCTTCAAAATATCTTCTTTTGTGAATAACGACCAAATTTTTTTTTATGGGTGAACTATCCCTTAACTTTACCCAAATCTTTTATTTAACTTTAGATATGACATGGCTATTCATTTACATGGTGCATGCATTCCCATATATTATATATTTACTTTTTTTGAATTATTATTTTTACATTTGGGGAACACAGATGCTGCAACATAGTTCTATTCGGCAATGTGTCCAAATTCTGTAGTCCAAACTCTCACTGGAGCACAATCCAGGGTCAAGGAACCAAGAACATCTTTACCACACACACACTCTGAACCATTAAACAATGAAAACCTTCATGCTATCCATATTGCTGAAACATCAGGCTAGCTGTCAGCATGCAGTATGTAAGAAGCGGTAATGGCCACCCATGTGGCATCATCCCAGCGAAGCTATGACTTAAACGATAGTGTAAGTGACTCTAGTCTGCTGCGCCGAGTCTGAACGAGGGTAAAATGCCCTCTGATGTGTGCGAGTTAATGGCTCATGGGGGATCATAGTACCCTCGACTTGACAAATGGCAAATGTCAGAGCACTATTCTCCTGGTGGGCATAATTTTATTAAGTGCAAATATCACTGTGCTCCTTAGGAGACGTTTTGAAAGGTTAGACCAACAGCTGTAACAGTTTCATGTATATTAGCAAAGATTTTACAGTTGAGGAGCTCCGCATTGATAGATACAGTCACTCAAGCATGCTAGGAGAAGCCCCTTAGTAAATGCAATAAGTCCCTTCATCTGGGTTCAAATCATGTTTATTTAATAGCTCAGACCCATATTTAATGACACAATTGCAGGCAGGTAGGCAGCAGGCCGGGAGAGGTGGCATATAGACGAAATCAAGTTCCCATTTAGTGGCCCCAGTCATTTGTTGACTCACTCATCCATGCAGGGCCTTTATGTTTAATGCAGCTCTCAGGGGGGAAGGAAAGGTCCAGCGAGAAGGACTGGAATTATCAACCACAGGCCCTTCAAGGGTGCCCCAGATGCTCCGTAATTGCAATTTTACGTTTGCTCGTTGGAAAAAGAAAAGAAAAAGAAGGCAGAGGCCCTGAATCACCTGCCACAAAATCATACATCAGCAAGCATACAACAGAAATGCAGTCTGGAACAGTCCTTTATGAGCACCATTATTAGAACAGCTACAAAATATAAATCACTGCAATTTTACTTTAGGCTAGCTGTCAAAGCTTTCAAGTATGAAACACCGATCAGTACAATTACTTCATATCATAACCTGCAAATAAATACGCAGTGGTGAATTGACATTACATTTTAATGGATAGCTTTAAATGGAAGATGTTCTAGACTTCCAATACTGACTGGTGCAGCGGTATACGCATGTTCAGAGGAGGCTTTAGCATCTGTCAGGTGCGTGTCTTCCCCCATTGAGGACTTTGACAGATATCAGAAACACCCAGCTGGCAATACGCATGGCATGTTGACAAACATTGAGAGGCCACTGTGGGCTATCACTCTCAATGGGTCACATTTACAAGAAGTTTATTCCTGTCTTATTCACTTATGCCTCTGTGCCTCTGAGCAGAAGAGATATCATCCATTTCTGATTTGCCCTCTGTCTGTAAATAAATCCCTAAGAAATTACAAGGATATTCTTTCTTAAATTGTATTCTTATACCTTACAGAATCCAATCAAATGAACTGATAATATTAAGAAATGTTTAGTGAAAACCAAATCAGCATACAGTATTAGAATGATCTTGTGATACCGAAGAGTGGAGTAATAACTGCAGAAAATCAATTTTGCCATCACAGAAATACAATAAGGTTAAAATAACAATATAAATGTATTAAAATTATTCATTAAAATAGAAAAATGTCATTGTAAATTGTAAAATTATTTGATAATAATAAAAAGATTTTTTTGATTAAAAAAACGCAGTCATACTGAGCAAAAGACACTTTAATAACAACAAAACTAATAAAACTAAATAAAATAACAAATCTCACTGATGTTTTGGTCTTACATGAGTGAGGCTGGGGGATAGAGCAGGACTGTGTTGAGGGCTTCTTCTCACACTTCCCACATCAGTCAGACGGTGTTGGGAATCGTCCCATCTTCCGTAGGCCAGGTCAATCCCTCCCAGAAAGGCGAGTGACTGGTCAATCACCACCAGCTTCTCGTGGTGAGCCCAGAGCAATGCTGTGGAGGGCATGTGATCAGGGTGTCGGATGACCTGTCAATCAGTAGAGATGGGCAGCTTGTCAGGTTCCTTTCTTCAACTCCACAAGACGTTGGGCAATTCTTTACTTGAGAACAATGAAGACTGAGGTTATGTTCAGAATATTACAATGTTACAGTTGTCATACAATTTCTTGTATCTTTGTCAATATCAATAGTCCTACTTATAATTATATATTATTTATATATAATATATGAATAATTCTGTTTCTTCTTAGTTTTTTCTAATCAGTGATGTTTATTAGGGTTGTGCGTCACATGTAATGTTGTTAAATGAATGTTTATTGCATATTTCAGTTTAATGATGGTGTTTAGTGTTTGTGTGAATGACTCTGAGCACCTTCTATATATGTTTGTATTTTAAAGCTACATGTGATGGGCTTTAGTTCATCATGTGACTTTCTCATCATCACTTGCATCTGGTGCTTATCAGTGTATTTCAAAGATGCAAAACAGATTTTAGTACTTAAATAGCTTGGTATATTAACATTATATCAGTTAATGAAATTACAGTATCTAACTGTAAATTTAACTTGAACCAGTAAAACCTAAAAAGTTGTTACCGTATTTTTACGGTCACATTCCGGCAACCTTAGCTGCCAGTTTTTTACCGTAAATTTTACAGATTTTTTTTTACAGTGTACATTACAATAGAAGAAGATCATGTACAGTAACTGGAATAATAGCTGCTAAAAATACAGCGTTGCCTTTAAATGAATAGATTACATTTTAAAATACAGTATATTAAAATAGAAAACAGTACTTTTAAACTGTAGTAATATTTCAGAATTATATGGTTTTACCTGTATTTTTGACCAAATAAATGCAAGAAACTTGTTTTTTAACATGTGTCAAAATATACAACATCCAACTAAAACTTATATGGATATGAGAAAAGCCTGAAAGTTCTTTAGATCTATTATGTAATAAGTCCTTCAAACACAGATTACAATACTTAATTTGATAAACTCTTGTCAACTGACCAAATTTCCCAAATATCATCTAAAGAATTACAACGGGCCCTACGCCAAAAATAACACCATAGTGTAGATGGTGTCAACCTTTGTGCGAAACAGCTGCGTCTCCACCAGCTTTGGCGAAGCCTCCGGGGGACGCCGCCCCTGGCAGGTGTTTCTAAACCAGCAGGGCCCAGGAATACCTCCACCCAGCTGCTTCGCCACACAAATCCTTGGGGTGTGGATCCCAAGCCACTTCCCAGTGTCACTCCTTTGCCTAAACTCAACCGGCGTCCCAATAAAATAATGTGACAGCACGTCAATCACGCACCGGCCTGGGGTGCTACGGTGATGAATACCACAGCGCTGTGGTGCCACAAAAGCTCTGGCACCAGGGGAGAAAGCATATTTGCCGCCTCAGGCTCTTATGGAGACGATCGGCAAGGAAGAACCTGACACTTCTCCAGACACAATCCGTAGGGTTCCCAACACAGTGATCCCCCTCATTCTACCACAGAGAATTAAGGCAATGTCCAAACATGATCTAAGTAACATGCTATTCCTGAGTCCGGAGGTAGTGGGCACGCTGGGAACTCTCTTGCTTTCTATGATTTGTTTTGATCGAACCTTAGTTCTTAGAGAGATATGTGTAGAGAGGGAAGCTGATTCGGAGAGACGGGTCCCCTCTTTAATTCTGCTTTTGACAGTGTTTGACATACTGATCGACTTACCCTGATGTTAGAGTGAAGGCCCATCAGGGTCTTCTTTGTGTACTCGCTGTTGAGACCCATCACTACCTCAACTTCTTTGTAGAGCAGAACAAATATCTTCACTCCTTGTTGCTGAGTTGACAAAAGACAAAATATTGTTAAACAACTTGTGTAAGGAAAAACCTAAAGAGAATTGGCTGAACTGTAAGATGCAAAAGAATAAGGAGGTGGTAGAAGTAGAATTAAACTGAGTGAAGCAGGTGTTCAGACTCACTGCTTTCCGCTTGAGGACATGGTCTAATCTCCACATGTTCCCGTCTACTACTGGCCGTTTAAGGAAGATTTCTGGGCTTAACCTGAGGGCCGTATCAAAACCAATCAATGGTTTAACAACTTCTATACAAATGAAAGCTTTAGAGCAAGTTCTACAAGGAAGACTTAATGCTACATCATGTTATTCAATTGGATCTGGCCAATTGTCATCCTACAAAAGTAATATACAGTATTAATTTACTAAATTTACTAAACCTCATGTTGTTCCAAAAATATGTGGCTTTCTTTATTCAAACACATTTTTAAAGACATCCTGGCTAAAATTCTTGATTTACAACAACAGGTTCAGTAAAAAACAACTGAAATTTCAGTTTCTTTAAAAATGTATATTTCATCGGTTCAGTAGGTATTGCTAAAAAGCCAGTGGAATGGAGTACTACAAAACCAGTCATGTATTCTTTTCCTTTTGTAAAAAATCTTATTTCATCTTTAAAAAAAATCTAATTTCTGTAACAAAACAAATCTCAATTGTAAAAAAAATGGTGGATTGAAATGTGTGACATAAACGCTCACAGAATTGTACATGGGGTTTAATTAAAGCTGAATCTAATCTGTACCACCAGCCTGTGATGAAGATTTCCTCCTTTGCTCCTTCCAGGGCATCAGCTATGGCATCAAAGTATCCAGCTGCGTTGACAAACCTTCAAAAAGAACACAGGGTGCTTCGTTTAAGAACTGTGTCAGGGTACTTCATAGAGATTTAAGAGAAAACGTCCTAGTAAGCATTGAGCAAATGTCGACACAAAAAGAACAAAGTATGAAGGACTAGCTGAATTAAATTGATGTTAAATTGATTAATGTAATGCTTGAAGAATGTTATACTATTTAAATTATATATATATATATAATGATGTCTTCTGTAGTGTTTACTGGGCTTTTATCACAATATTTTTTAAATACGCAATGTGTCAGCAAATTTTCTTACCATTTTGATGTAGTATTTTCTCTAACAGGTGTGAAAGACCCATGGCGGTTTTCCCTCAGAAAGTCCTGTCCAAACATTTGAGAAAACTCATCTATTGAGTGCCCCCACCAACGAGCCTGCCTATATGTGGAACACTTGATAGTAAGTGCCCTGTCCAAAACAAAAATGTTGCTTATTACTTGTTTTTGCCATTAAAAAACAAAACACTAAAAATACACATTTGTTTTGTTTTTCATAAAAATTTAAGCACCCTTTAAAAAAAAAAAAAACAATTTATTTAACTTACTATTATCTTAGAGTTTTATTAAGGTTTATAATTATCGCTCAAAAACAGAGACAGGGGAGGGGAGAACTGGCCCCAACTAAGCCCGGTTTCTTTTTTTCCTTTCTATTATGGATAAGGTATTTTTTCCTTGCTGCTGTTGCCTCTGGCTTGCTTAGCTGGGGACATCTAATTTCTAGAGATTATCATTGTTTTGATTACAGAGACCATCTTTGCATTTGATAAATAAACAGTTTAATCTAGTCATTATACATTCCCATCACTCTATTTTCCTACAGTATTTGATAATGTTCAGTGCTTTGCTACAATCTTTATTGTTAAAAGTGCTATATAAATAAAAGTGATTGATTGATTGATTGATTGATAAAAGCATGTTTAGTAGCAATAACTGCATGATGAAATAGCTGAAATATAAAATACATTTTTGCAACCTGCCTGCAAAGATTCTCAATCTTGACTCCATGCCTGACTCCGGTCTCCCGGGTCCCTATTTTGATGTGAAATCCCTTATCGTATAGAATCACGGTGCCTACTTGGCCATCCTCTGGCCTCATGTAGAGAACAAAGGAGTCTTTTACCACCAGCCATCTGAAACATGAAGCAGTCACCACATGAGAGCTGAAACAAGAGGGAGAGTCATTCTATCAGCTGTGGGAAAACATCATAATAACCTAAATAAGTAAACAACCGAAAAAGAAGACATGCCACGACTTCAATGTCTCAGCAAGGCCGCAATCCGAGGAGCTAAATTCAATTGGGGCTGAATCATTCAGTGTTTGCTTTTAAGAGCCATGTGAATTATGTAAGTGTAATGTTACTGTAGCTGCTTGTCAAAGAAAAAACAATAACACTCCTGTCGGCACAGATGAAGATAAGTTCAACATCAGCATCTGTTATTCACCAATATTCATGTCAGGGCTTGTGTTCTTACTTGTGAAATCATGAGACGAAGATCACGCCCTACTGATTGAAGTGTTTTTCTCAGATAGATATTATGTTCAAATTATGAAGAAAGGTGAAAAATAAAAATGATGGGTTTCATCACAGTATTAGGGTTTTAGGAGTATAACAGCTCTTACCTTTTGGACCACCGGTAACAGACGCTGTTTGATCCGCACCAGTAACATACAGGGAATGTGTTTCCTCCCGATTTCTTTAAGATCAGACCTTCACTTTTGTCAGTGCATATAAACATATAAATGAAAAAACAAACATCCAGCCACTGTTTTATATTCTACTTTACTATATTTACATTCTTACATTCCTTTTGGCCCGAGATCCTGAATAAATGAGATTTGACTCACTTCCAGAAATTCCAGCTGAAATAAAATTCAATTCACATCAGTAAGCCTCAATCCAACTTTATGGCAAATGTGTAAGCCATATATTTGAGCCATATAAAAAAAGTTCATTGTTTAATTTCTTAGTAACATTTTAGCTATGGGGACTAAAATGAAGTACAAATAGGCATTTGCTTTATACAGTCCAGTTATACCTTAATAATTAGCCAGGAAAGTGTAAGGTGAAAGCTGAGGCAGGGGGCGAATGTTTCCGGGTACAGGTACTCTTTAATTAGCCCTGCAAACGAATGCTAATTATGTGACTGTCAGAGAATTAGCCTGTGAAGCACTAAGCTAAGTGTGGAATCACCTCTCAAAGGCTTTCTCTACAAAAGAGCCTGTTTTAATGAGTGGGGACACAGCAGGTAGAGTTCTTCTAGAACCTTCATTCTGCCATCATGTGACACAATGGTAACTGAACATTTTTTTAACACTAGACAATAGCACTGCACTGACAGATTATTAGAAAAAAAATTGTTAGTAAAAATTGGTTACACAGTCATTATGTTCTCATTATGCACTAACAGAAAGTGCCATGTAGTATTATGTTATTTTAGGCATGGTAGCATGATATATAACACTATTATTTTATGTCATTTTATAATTCCGTAATGCCATTATATTATTATAAAGTTGTACTGCAACAATACTCTTTGTAAGGGTACAGAGAAGAAAAATATTGAGCTGAGACTTACAGTTGCAGGATGTGTCCTGTATAAATGCCTTTTCAATAAATTCTTCAGATAGTCCTCAAGTTGCAGCTGTTAGAACAAAACAAAGATTGAAACACTGAAATAAATGTTTAAATACAATTGTAGCATAAACTAAATTGAGCAAATGGTAACACTTTAGAATAGGTAACACTTGTTATCTGTTAATTACGAATTTTCCCTCAATAAATTAGTTATTTTCTGTAGTAATTAAGGTAGAAAGTAAGGTAGTAAGGTAAAGTAAGGTAGTTGTATTAGTTGTATGTAGTTTATGTATTGGTTAGGATTGGGGATGTAGCATAAAGCATTAATATGTGCTTAATTAGCACTAATAAATGGCTAATATTCTAGTAATATGTATGCTAATAAGCAACTATTAGGTGTAACCGTAATATAAAGTGTTAGCAAGCAATCTTTTTGAATCTTTTTACTATACACATACTGTATATGGTATTAGCAAGATTGACTGAACTGAAAATAAAAGATGTAACTTTTCTGTTGATGAGCTGTTCCTCCTTGACGAGGGCATCAGGTCTTCTTGGTAACGTTGGGATGCGTTCTCCATGAAACAGTTTATGGCCTTTAAATGACCTCCTTTTGACTGAATGACTGTCAAAAAAGAGGAAACCTGACTGTCAATATTTGACAAGATTTGGGTTGTGTGTCCATGAAAGCACCTGATTTGATTAACTGAGAGGTAACAGTGCAGTGAGGCTGAGAAAACGGTTTTTCGTAGGGTTCAGGGGCGCTAATACATCTGGGACAAATTGAGTACACCCAACTGAAAAATGAAAACACTCAGCGGCACAAAAAGCAGTGGGGTGGATTGTGTTTTCAAGACTTGGCGTGTTTGTGAGAGAATGTATGCATATAGAGATGAAATTAGCACAGCACATCTTACATTCGCCTTGGCAGGGGGATTTTTAAGAGAGCCCTGAATTTGAGCAGCTCCTGATGAAGTGCTTGGAAGTGTTTAAAACGACGCTTGATTTTCCACTTGAAATCTCCATGGCTCAACTCTACCGTATACAGGTTGGGATTCAGCACCTTTGAGTGGATCATTTCAAGAAACAATACTGATTGAATATATTTTTACACATATCTAATTATGAGACACGTTACATACTGTATGTACACATAAAAACAATTAAATACTGCATACTACGAATTAAGAAAATGTGCAAGGGATTCTGTTTGTGTTACCCTTGTAGATGTGAATCGCTCCACCTCTGTCACTCGTACTTGGATTGGCACTTCTTCAAGAAACACAACACCATCCAGGGACTTGAATGGAAGAAAGCTGTATATTGCTTGAAAGGATATGTTCCTTGGTTCTGAAAACAATCATAATATTGACATATTAGTGATTATATTTCAAGGGATAATCAGACAAGCCTGGTGAGAGCAACTAGAAAACACTGACACCTTGATGGTGTGGTAATCCTTCAGATTCATAATGGCCTAAAATGGTTGATAAGATCTTAGCAATCTAAAGTACAGCTACTTTAGAAATAGTTTGTTTGGTTTTTTTTATCTTTTGATGTTGTGCAGTAATGGCATGGAGAGGCTCCATTTGATTGTCAGCAGGATAGCGATTGAAGACTCCAGCTGGAGATGTATAGTGTGCTGTGTGCTCTGGAGTTTCTCAAAGCTAAATCTGCTCTGCATCAGATAATGATTTCAGTAAGTATGTGCTTTTACCTGCTAAAATTAGCATGTTTGTTCCTGGAAATATTAATGAACAAGCACTGCTTTAGCAGTGAGCATAAGTTACACTTTCTGTGGACAGGGTATAAAGCACAGCCTGAAATATTTCAACATATGGTCAGAGAGGTGCTTAACATTCAGGTCAAAAAATTGATCGTCAACCTCAGGAGGTCAAAATAAATATTATATGAGCTGGATTTTCTATTTATTTTATATGAGGTTTGCAATTTTTGCAGCACTGTTACCAAAATCTGTGACGTTTAAATACATTATATACAAAACTTGTCTAGCAATAAACATTAAATAAACATTGCAATTCAAGTAATAGGATTGCATATTTATCCTAAATTCATTTGTTAGCTGCTGTTTGGGGTCAAATTTTAATTTACAGTTACTAGATCAACTTACATTTACGATAAAGGTTTTTTTCTAACAGTTACTTGTAGGAAAGGTTTGTAGTATTCAGTATCCACCTTTGTGTTTCTATTGTACTGCACTGCTCCAGCATCTCAGCGTCTTATATATAGAGCTGTCTGACTCACTCTTTCTGACTTACAGCAACTACAGCAGTATGTTGTGAGGCCAGCTGTCGTACCGTATATGAGGTCACTGATCAGTGAGGACACAGTACTGTGCAGTTTACCTCCACAGAGGTCAGTATTGCCACTTAAATCCAGCTCCTCTGGGTTGTCTTGTACATCATCTTGGTTCAAGCTGCCAGAGAACTGACTCATGACTGACTCCAGCCGCTCCAGTTTAGGAGGCCCTTGAATGCCCCTCTGAGACATTTTCACTTAACGTCTTTTATCTACAAAAACAATGAACATTGTTTCACCATCATATACAATTACAAGAATAATGAATTAGTGCTTGTGATAATACATATACTAATGATAATAATGATAATAAGAAATATTTTATTAGCTATACATCAGTATTTGCCATTAGTTTTGCTGTCGGTATGCAAATTTAATTTGTTCACATAAGCATTTGCTTAATGCAGACACCCCTTCAAATCATTTAGCTGCATTTCAGTGTTTTGTCTGCTAAACATGCATAAATACCTTAAGTTCAGATTTTTTCCGGTCACTGATAATTGGCCCCATATGCGAAATGCATGAAATACAGATTTAATATCACTTGGCTGGTTGCAGCACTTTGGTATTTGTATGAGGGGGAAATCTGTTAATGAGGGGCTCCTCCCCTCTCTCCTGACTGGCTCCAGAGCCAATGGCCCAAATGCAAAGTGACAGACAAGTCATCAAAGAACATGGGGATGTAATGTCTTATGATCTCAGAAAGGGTGACAGACATTGATTTTTTTGCAATCTGACGGTACATGTAATGATAAAAGAAAGGAAAGGTCAGGGTCAAATGGCATGAAAGTGAGGAAATAGCTGGATATCACGCAATGTCACGCGCCACAAACCTTTTCTGCAACTTAACAATGCAAGTAACATATTTTATTAACTTTATGACTGTTAGTGAAAACAGCTGTGCTACATGTATATGAAAGTGCATTAATTTATATATATAAAAAACATTTAATAAATAATATTGTCTTAACTGTAATCTTTATTTTGTTTATAAAAATATAAAAGATTATTGAAAAAGTGTGAAAAATAGTTTGTAAATGATAACTTATTGGAATAAATGTAATCTGTTATTTTTTTGTTGTTGACATTTTAAGAAAGAAAAATTTAATGAATATTTTTTTTATGTCTATGTATGCATTTGTGTGTGTATATATTTTATTTTTACATTTATTTACATTTCACTGTAGTTATTTTATGCCCGTTTCAGTATTTTACTGAAGAATATAATATCTTTTTTAAGTTTTAAAGAAAGCAAATAAGAAAAACTGAGAGTATTTTGTGCTTCATTTCACCTGACATTGCTACAGTAAGACTGGGAATCTTCCTAACGGCCACAGCAAGGGGCCAACGGCTGCAAGGAGGGGGCGGAGTCAAACACACTTGTGATCTCCTCTCCCAGAAGGACAGAAGATATATTTCCCAATAATATCAGCTGAACTTAATTTTAATCAACACAATGATTCAGTCTGAAATCATCAGAGAAATATACTTTGTTATTGTCAACTAAAGTGTTAAACATTAAAAGACAGTATTTTTAATTACATGAGCTTTGCACCCAATTGTGTATCACCGTGGTCATTCAGGATTATAAAACAAAGTTACTGTAAAGTACGCAACACTCTTTATATGAGAAACACACAGGACAACGAGTTTACTGGATTAGATTGGATCTGCGGGGGATCCAAAGTCATACATTTATTTAGGCTGCAAATTGTTCATGATAATCATATGTGTGTGACAACTGCAATGTAAATAAGGTTATTAGTTTGTGGTGTAATTAGGCAGGATGTGAGTCTCCATTCTATGACAGCACAAACGGGACAGAGGCAATTCATTAAGCAGGTAATAGAGCACATTATTGTGCAAATGTTCTGCATCGGACTAAATCAATCACCACTATAACGGCACATTCTTTCATTAAAGTGAATTACAAAGCTGAAAGAGGGGGAAAAGATTGGAGCTTGAAACAGCAGGAAGGCAAACTAAGAAAATAAAGAGAGTTCTTACCTCATTTTATAGCCTGTCGAGGAAGAATGCTTCTCCTGACTCTCCTAAGAGACATGAGATTACAACAGGTTGCCAGCACTTTGCTTCTAAACTCTGTCTTAATCTCTGCGTGTGTAACTCAGCTAACTGGTTTCTAACTTGAGGAGTTTCATGGCTGTTACCCTCTTTGAATTATGGCAGCAATATGACTGGACAGTTCCATTCACGGCTCTTACAATCTATCATCACACCATAGGGAAACAAGGGAACGGTTTCACTGCAAGCTGAAAGCCCCTATTGATAGTGCAAAGCTCTGCCACTGGTGCGAGTGTTGAAATGTTTGTACCAGGAATCAGACAGCTACAGCTAATCTCTGTGAGGTCATCCCTCATGAGATGGGGACTGGTGGAGGACTGGGCGCAGTGCTGTTTGTGTGGCTGAGTGAGTTGTGATGTGTCAGCGGTTTAAGAGTAGTCAGACAATCATCATTATGACACATTGTCACTATTGTAGCTTAAATCTCGGAGCTTGTGTATTCAGAGTGTATTTTCTAAGGTAAACAGGATGATGAATAACAATATATTGCAGCCATTTGCTAAAATTGTTTAAGTTAATTTTTTTCCTCATTAATGTACACACAGCACCTCATATTGACAGAAAAACACAGAATTGCTGACCTTTTTGCAGATTTATTAAAAATTAAAAACTGAAATATCACATGGTCACATGGTTTAGTAGAAGCACCCTTTTGATTGAATATAGGCATGAGTCTTTTTGGGAAAGATGCAACACGTTTTTCGCACCTGGGGGATCCTCTGCCATTCCTCCTTGCAGATCCTCTCCAGTTCTGTCAGGTTGGAGGGTAAACGTTGGTGGACAGACATTTTTAGGTCTCTTTAGAAATGCTCAATTGGGTTTACATTTACATTTTTTATTTAGCAGACGCTTTTATCCAAAGCGACGTACAGGTGGGGAAAACAGCAAGCAATTAGTCCTAAAGAGGCAAAAGCAACTTAGGAAGTG
>JAUCNO010032954.1:0-18605 GCA_032353835.1 Enteromius viviparus | reverse complement strand
TTTCTTTCCTTTTTTTTTCATATATATATTTATATTTATATTTTTTTTTTTTTTTTTTTTTTTTTTTTTTTTTTTTATCTGCTCCGAACTTTCATATAATAGGCTACAAAATGAATAGATAAATAATTTGATGCACAAAAAGTCAAAGCAAAGATTGGCAACTTCATAGTATACGACCATCCATACAGCCTCAAAGCTGAAAAAAGAAAATAAAAAAAACATCGACTAAAAGCCACAAAAGTCTAATTTGGATTGCATGTGGTTTTAGTGCTCGGAGCTCGCATATATTCCCGCTGCCGCTGTGTGCTGTAATGAAACAGGTGTGGTTGTAGTGTAGCTCCCTAATCACATTGATTTCTCTCCATGCTGTGGTAAAGAGCTTTCTGAAGCCCTTGCAGAGGGAGCTATTCTGTCTTTTACCAGTATTCCGGTGTAATCGGCGTCTGCTGTTAAAATGACAGCGAGTCAAAGCGGGGACCCCAGGCTTCGGCAGTCGCTGCGTATTTGTGAGGTTATAAATCAAACGATGGCGCTCTCCCCCGTCCCGTGTCTCTCCCAGCACCCCTTCTCTGTCGTTTATATCCATCTCTATACGTTTCATTTCAAAAGACAAAATGATGCTCGTGCCAAGAAGAGACGGTTCCCTAAATCGTTCGCTCTTTTATTATTAGAAAGACTCGAATGAAATATTGCGCACAAAAGTAGAAAAGGATAGGGAATCTCAGTTTCCACTTCTTCTCCAAGCCTGTTACAACCAATAAAACACATGCATAGTTATTAAACGAACAGAAATAAAAAATCATCTTAAAACGAAAAGGCTGAAAAACACTATAAGTCTATATAGACATGTCTATCCCCGTGTGGGCTTTATAAATGCCCTGAATCTGCTTTGAAAAATGCATTTTAAAACCTAACCATCTTCTGAAACTCTGATAGTGCCAGAGAAGATCTGATAAAGCCGCGTTATCTTCAGCTGAAGGATGCAACACATCTCACCAAACCCCTGCGCACACAGATCAGGATGCAGGTGGCTTTCCAAATGAATCACTTCTCATCAATGGAGAGGGTATTGAGCAAATAAAAAAAATTCTCTCTTGGTATCTTTTTGGCAGCTTTACACATAAATGATTGAATTCGGAGACTGCATTCCTACCTCTGTTGCGGGCTGTTCCGTTGACCACGTATTGCTGCGGAAAGGCAGTTTATTATCCCTTGCCAGCGCTGAGGACTCAGACCGACGGAGATACGGACTGAGCTGGCGCGCGCGCGCGCGAGAGAGAGAGAGAGAGAGAGAGAGCGAGCGAGCGAGTGGGGAAACAACTGGATCAGTGTAGCCCGACTCCTTAACGCTTGACTCCTCTGAACTGTGTCCTTTTTAGTCAGTCAGACGCAGCCCAAGTAATAATTTGACGCTTCTTGTTTGTTTGTGAAACAAAAAAATACAACGTGGTCAACGTAGTCCGATTACTAAACTCTTTTTGTGAATCAAATATAGCTAGTAGCAGTGAAAGTCCAGCACCCAGGCAAATGACTCTCATGAGTTGGTTCTTTTGATGAATAACTTAAAACATATAGCGGAATAAATAACCAAAATCGCATTGCTAACCTCTCTTTTGGGTTTTAGCGCAATTTTTAACCCTGCGTCACTCTAAAAGCCGGGTAAACGGGTTACATACATCATCCTGTTCGTTTATCACTGCCTATATTTTTCCCGGGGTTAAATTAATGTAGCAGGGTAAGGGTAGCCCTAGTAGGAATGGCTGCCATTTCCTAGACTAGAGAACCAATCAGTGACTGGAACTCTTGATGATTTGTTTGTTTAGTAAATTTTAATGAACCTATGAGGGGCCATGCTGTGAATACAAAAGAGAGTAGTTGGTTGATCGGGATGTATCATCCCTGGTACCAACACCTTGTGATATGTGGTGCCTTGCTAGCTAGCAGCTAGGTTCTCCTGTCTGCCATTCTGATTGCTGTAGGCTGGTCATCAGGTTAGTCCTTGTCATTTTAAAAGTGCCTTTTGCCTTTTACATGGAAAGGCTTATTACCCTGTCCGTTTCAGTCATGGGCCTGCAAGTGGCTGTAATTCGGCATGGTGAGCGTCCATGCATGTCACGACATAGTACTGGCTTATTGGTAAGTGCGGTAAGTTTTATTGTTTGGCTTTGTGTAAATGAGGTTTTATGGGATAACCTTTCTTTTTGTTTAATGTTTGGCAGGCTTAATTGCACGTCCAGGGGTTTTTCTTTACACACAGGGAAACCTAACCAACATCAAGAATGTGATGGCGTTACTGCTCTGCTTTTGTCATAGTTTTTGTTATTTCTTTGAAGCACTGGCACTAGATTGCGTGACTAGACTGTGGACGTTGGAAAATGGTGCCAGTGATTTTGTGTTGTATTTGCTTTTGTGTTTGTTTTATCTTTTGTATGTAGGTCCACCTGAAGGCAAGGGGATTTACCATGTTCCTAAATTGATGTCCACATGGAGTGCTGCGCTTACTATTTGAGTGGTCTTCACAAGTGTTATGGGTATTGAGTATGGGGGTTGAATTTGAGGGTCCTTGTTGGCCATCCCCTCCTTCTGTGGCTGGTCCAGTGTTCTTTTGACTTGAGCTTTTTGTGGATATTTTGTATTGACTATTTATTGTATGTTTAAATAAATGCCTTCACTGTACATTACTGTCTACATTTCCATCCTCACCCTGTCTCTGGCAAACGAACCTGTGACTTATGTCCCGGTATATTCCGGGTGGCGTAGTCGACACAGAAATTCCATTGTTGCAGCTAGATCAAAGAACTAGTGACAACCCTATCCTTCTCGCTTATCCTAGCCCGCCATGTTACCACATTAAGATGACTTTACACTGCACATTAAAGCCCAGGTTAAGGTTATGCCACTGATTGGATGAAGGAAGCATGTGATCTCTTTATGTAACGGCTCTAGCATTGCTCATTCTACATAGACTGAATCGCAATTCTCTGACTGAAAAGGTGAGAACAAAACCATCTTCTTCAGTAGGCTATCTTTAGTAGCTCCAGTTCTTGTGTTTTGCCAACCTGATCTCGCGGCAATTCGTACAAATTAGTTCGACCTCACTCATACAAATTCTCACGATTTCTTCTCAATTCTATGTATTTTAAGAGTTGCCTATTCATAATAAGTACGAATGACCTAAACCCAACCCCACCCCTAAACTTACCTGTCACGTGGTTTTAGACAAATCGTACAAAGTTGTATGAGTGAGGTCGTATGAATTAGTACGAATTTGGCAATTGGTCGTGAGACTGTGTTGGTTTTACATTAACATTTGACATTTTTCCACTCAAGAACTAAAACGGCTGTTCATACATGCATGTTTTTTCCGTGACTGAATATGAGGTTTCTGAGCATTTAGACAAAACATTCTAACACTGCATCTTTTCACACTCATGTTTGTTAAAAATTACGCCTTGCTCTAGAGCTGATATTAATAACCCTGTAAAAAGCAGTGCTAATTTACTAAACTCCCTGCCTTGGCTGGTTTGAGCTGGAATTACTTGGGTTTAGCTGGTCTCCCAACCTGGCTAAGATGGTCACTCTGGTTTTAGCTGGTCTTCCAGCCTGCTCAACCAGGCTGGGAAGTGGCCAAAACCCCTCGGCCAAAAAAATGGACCTGCTGACCAGCATAAACCAGCTAAAACCAGGCTATGACTAGCTGAAACGATGTCAACCAGCTGGTTTTAGCTGCTTTTTTTTTCAGCAGGATTACAAACAAGGACTGCCAGAAAAACATACGGATGATGTACCTCCACTTTCTTTCACTAGAAAAGTTAAGCCAAGTATGTGGTCTCTGTCATCTTGCACAGATGACGTCATTTGTTAAAAAATGTGTTCTTTATAGGCCTAGTAAAGTGCGTAGTATAAAGGTAATCTGGGCATAGCCTATTACATTTGTCATGTGATTTGACCAAATGACATCACTGCAATTCATGAGTCCTCTTCTTTTGGGTTGGTGTCCACTGGATGCTAAGAATCTCACTGGAAACAGGACGCTGGTGACTTAATCCGCTGTTTTCCCTTTTCACTTTCCTGTTTTTGCCTGGTACATATTGTAGGGAAGACTACTTTTAGTAGCCTAAACATTTTATTGGTCACTGAATTAATATGACTCACTTTTGGACCTCAGTTTATCAGACGTGCATCTCTTATAATGTGGATTTTTCATAGAGCTTCAGGTTTTTGCCTGTGGTGTTTTCCATTGGCCACCAAGCACATCTGTTTTCTCACTCTGGGCACGTAGCGCGGCTCTGTCAGCGCGTGTCTCTCCCCGCGCAAGTGAGCGTGCTCCCACACTAGCAGGCAGGAGCCTTTGACGTCATAGAGAGGCACTCCGCCAGAGCGCGAGCAGGCACAGCTGCCCGCGTGTGTTAAATCAATCTTTCACGTGAATGACTGTGCAGCTCCCCCTCTGGCATCCTGAAACATTCTCAGAGAGATTTCAGGCACTGAATTTAGGTGAATGGAGGGTGAGAGAGGCTCATTCACAAAAAAATATTGCCTAGTGTTTGCCAACGATGGACCTGTGTGAGATTTCAACCATTTAGAATTCGTATAATGAACTGTATAGCAAGCCATCTTAAATGGGAGTTCAAATAACGGGGAGCGCATATTCAGTCCGAAAGGCAAAGTAAACAGAAGCTTATTAAACATCTTGCTGCCTCACAGCAGCAAGTCAATCACTAAGCAGGTGGTGTTTTGCAAATGAAGATAACTACTGTATAGGAACCTTCTATAGGACTTCCAAGACATTGCATCTACAAATTCAAGACGAAAAATTCAAGACTTTAGTGACTGCTTGGATGCAAGAGTAGAAACACAGTACAGTAGCTACCTTTTATCACAAATGCTCAGAGATAGCAGAGGAGCTTTGACATATCTGACTTGATGGATTTACACACTTTCTGCAGGATCAGTGCTAGTGATGCAGGGACTCACAGGATTGCTACTATAAAGATAGAAGCTCCCTCCAGGTCAGCAACATAAGCTTTTGAAAGAATGATGTGCAGCTGCAGGAACCAAAACTGAGCTTTCTTTTGCATCACTACAACTTGGGTTAGATTTTAAATTCTGTTGGAGCTGGGCTTTAAACCTCATTCATTATTGCTCACCCTCATGTTAATATAAGTTTGTACTGAACATAACAGGAGATATGAAGTACGAATGCCAAGAACATTGGAGGATCTATAGAAAATACAAGCATGAACTTTCTTTTTTGATTTAAAGTATGTCTATAAAAGTTCAAAAGGGGTTTTAAAAGAAAAAAAAAACATTCTAGACAGCAGGATTGAGAAAATGTAGAAGCTCTTGTTCATTCAGTATATCTTCCATTCAGCGTCTATTCATTTCAGCACCGTGGACAGCTCCACAGCAGTGATGCTTAAGACTTTTTGACCAAAAGAGTTAAAGACACAGGGGCTCTAAGAACATCAAGAAAAATCACAAAATATCATTCTGAAAACATATTGGTTTATTGGCTGACAATCCCACCCAAATAGACTCCAGTATCCTACTTAAAACCATATACCAACAATCAGTTCAACATCAAAATTACTTCTCTATCTGCAGCCATTTAACCAGTCTAACAAAACTCTATTCATGTAAAACTTGAACATGTTAAGCTGTTGTAGCAGGTATATTTTATAATTTTTCTTTTTGTTATAGAGATCTTAAAGAGCTCTGTCAGCCTCAACATTTTTATTTGTTTAACCATGCAAATCCCTGAACTGATCTTTTTAGTTATTGCCTCACTACCCTAGTCTACACAATAGGGCCAAGAACAGACAAATGATCCCTTCTTTAAGACAAATAGCCTCGCATTTAAGACCAATAGTCTGGAGGAAGGAAAATCCCATCCATGTACTTCATAGCATCGACCTCAGTTTAAGTCGATCGGGGTCGATCCAGGCTGGGCGAGCCGCACCTTGCCCCTTGGCTCAACAGTCATTTATCCAGACGGCACCACTAGCATGCAAGGAAGAAACGATGGTGAAATCCCACTGCTTCTTAGTAAGAACGTAGTTAGACGGCAAATGCTAATAAAATCATATAACCTTTCAGATCTTAAGAGCTGTAGATAATTGGACTGTAAATTTTGGCGGGTCCTTTCGAGAAGTTCTCCACCTGCCAAGCAACTGCTATTGAGGTAAAAGGATAGCTTTCTCTCTCAATTGCTTGCTTGGGAAAATTGTTGGCTTTAAAAAAATCTCACTTGAACCATCTCCCTCCCTTTCTTTTACTTTCTAGTTTAGAAACTAATGATTCCTTCTAAAAGCAATTACGATATTTGGGAGGGTATATTAAGCAATATGATACGCAAATTCATTTAAGAAATTAAAAACATTACTAGTTTATCCTAACAAAATGCGTGATTGGCGAGAGAGACAGAGATATTTAATAGTAAACTGTAATAAACACTTTGCACACACTGAATCATCAAATTCATGCGATTGTCTTAGGCTTACCTTTGTCTTGCGTGAATCATACACCATGGCAACAAGAGTCTAAATTTAGAATATTGGACATTTCTGTTTCCTTGTAATTGTTTCTTGTTAATAAACCCCTGGCCTCTGTTTTGAATCTCCCCAGGGCTTGGTGTATTGGCTGCAGTTGTGCTATTACGGCATAACGTAATGGCCCAGGATCTATTTTTATCCCTCCGTCAGGGATCCGTTCGAACTTGATTATCTAAAGATGCACGGTCAGTCATTGATACAATTTATCTACCACTTAAAACTCTGCCTGGGCCTTTGCTCCCTCACAGAGGGCAACAGGCTCTCTCATAGGGCACTGAGAACGTTTAAAGCCTTTGGTGACCTTTGCAGACATGGTCCTGTTGCTCAGCAGGAGAGACAAATGAAGTATCAGCATGAAGGAAAAGAATGTTCTTCTTGTCGAGAGATGAATGGTGGCTGGGATGGAACAGGTGAACTCTTTTAGATCGCTTCAGAAAACTACGGCCTTTACTTAATTTTGAAACATACATATTAGCCTGTTAAACTCTGCGGACCCGCCGGCGGGTCCAAAGTTACATTTAAATTGTGCCTTGAATTTTTAACCCTTTGCATGCACCAATAACCCCATATGGGGTACCATTTGAAAGCTTAGAATCTCTTTTTTATGCAGATATGAATCACTTTGTATATTTATTTTGCTGTAACAAAGTTATTTACACTTAAATTACACTATATGCATGTGGGTATGGGAAGCTTTTTAATTTTGGTAGGAAAAACCAGGCGGAATTCCCCAAAATAGCCGCAGAGTGTAAGAGGTTAAATAACCTCTTACTTTGGGGTTAGTTCAGCCCAAAATGAAAATCATTAATTACTCACCCCCCCCCCTGTCGTTCCAACCCCGTAAAACCTTTGTTAATTTTCGGAACACAAATTAAGATATTTGTGATGATATCAGAGAGCCATCTGTCCCTCTATAGACAGCAATACAACTGAAATGATCCCAGATGCAGAAACATTAAAAACATTGGTAAAACAATTCATGTGCCATCATGTGACTTACATCTTCCGCCATTTTAGGGAGTATCACAACTCATGTGTATTACGGCAAATACGGTAAAGCGCGTATATGCATTGCGATACTGTCTACAATGGTAGAGGACGTAAGTGTTTTAGCATCGCAAAACAGAAGTTGATCCACTGATGTCACTTGGATTGTTTTACCGATTTTTTACTATGTTTCTGGATCTGGGATCATTTCGGTTGTATTGCTGTCTTTGGTGGATCAGATGGCTCTCTGACATCATAAAAATATCTTAAATTTATGTTATGAAGATGAATGGAGGGCTTACGGGCTAGGAATCTCATGAGGGTAAGTAATTAATGACAGAATTTTCATTTTGGGGTGAACTAACCCTTTAACTGAAGCCATTAGTAAATTAATAACAGAGACATAAATTAAAATAGGTAATCAAATTTTATTCTATATGTTTTAATAATAGTACATTTTAGTAGTCTAACAGAATTCATACTATTTATATAAGCTACACAAACCTAGAAGCTTGCATACAGTAAACACACTGAGAAAGCTCAAATAACCAAAGCAATACAACATTTGCAAAAATATTTTTCCTTTTTAAATGTCCTAATTTACATAAAGAGCGAGAAAGACAGGCGGTGTGCAATGCACCCTTTCCTTTGTTTCTCTCTACCACTCTCTCCAACACACACCCTCACGCTCACATGGAAATGCTTGCAGCCACAAAAAAACCTATCCACATAATGGAGGTCTTAAGTCAGGCACTGTTTTGAGCCTGATCTGTTTACCATTTAACTATTTGTTTGCATAAAAAGACGGCTATGAAGTGTTGAGGATAAGGGCAGGCGGAGAGGAGAGCGGTCTAATGTTATTTCTGCTTTGTCTAAAAGACTGATAGGACTTAAGAGAAAATAACAGCCTTGGAGAATTCTGTATGTTGTGTCTAGCGCTCCGAATTAAGAAGGATATCTCTTACAGATGCCCATTAGATATTGACAGCAAGCAAATAGATGCACCAAAATGGACATGTGTGTGAAGATACTTGTGCTGCAGCAATTTGCATATCTGCAGACAAGACCTTCCAGTTTCAGAGTGATGGTGCGATGCTTGTGCCCCCCCTTAGTCTATTTCTAAGTCAAGTGGATCCAATCAAATCTCATCTTTCAGTTGAATCAAGTTGGGATTTGAAACCCGGTTTTCTTGCATGCTAAATATGGGTCTTACATAAAGAAATATTAAAGGGATTTGCGTTTTGGTCATATCTGATCACATCTAGGTCACCAAGTAAGCCGTGTCACTTGCAAAGATCTGCAAATCCACCAACTAGTAATTTATCTTCACGAGTGCTCATTGAGGGGCTTATAAAATGTATTTACAATCCTGGTGGACTCCTTGCCTTCTGGAAGCAGTGTTGAAGTCTGAATTTGAGACTAGCGAGATGCAAAAGTATGCGAATAATACTGCTCCCAGATGCACCAGCTTGCAATATTAATCAGTATCAGAGGATAAATACAACCTTACTAAAAAACAACCACCATGATATATGATGGCGTTACTTTGACATTGTGTTGAAGTGTTATGGCATGTACAACTCTATAATACAAAATAAAACTGCAGAGGAGAAGAACTGTCCTTCAGGGGATAAGATCTACCTCCAAAATACACTGTTAAAGTCTGTGAACTCACAGTTCTAATTGAAGCTATAGTCCCTCCAGTGTTGTAAGTCTCACACACACTGACAATGCCGCCACTAGCAATCAAAGACTCAGAGAACTCCATTTGTAAGGATTATGGTCTTGCAATTTTCACATTTCTCAGTGCCACTGGCCAAGCCACTAAACAGGGTACATCATCTATTCAGCTGTGAGCAGGTAAAGGGGCTTATGCTCTGAAAATTGCTATTTGCCTCCATCCTCCGAGACCAAATGGGGATTAATTGAGTCTAATTAAAGCTCATCTCTACTGCAAGCACTAATGTGGTCAATATCTATCCAGCAAGAGACTGTCCTCAATTATCCCGGCTTCACAATTATCATCATCATTACAGCGGTGTCATTTTTACGCCAGTATCTTAGAGTTATCTTTTCAAGACCCGTTTCCTTTGAGAAAACCAAAAAAAGAATTTTATTCCACCATTGCGAGTCTTTCATTTGTCAGTTTCCCCCTCTCCTTCGTTCCCTCCAACTTTCAGACAAGGCCTTGTCGGCAGGTGATGGATTGCAAGAGTCTCTCGGTTATCTCAGGAGTCACAGGTAATCTGGAATATGCCAGATGAGACCCAGGTTTGCCAAATGAGCCATTGCAAGCACACATATGCAAGGAGACACAAATACATTTACTATTGATTCAACAAACCAAATGCCCCATCACTCAACTGTTTAAATAAGGCCCTATCCAAGATACAGCTCTCGGCGCCGGTCTCCCTCTGCATTCGCATTTAGGTGATGCAATACTGCATGGATGGTTGGGAAATATTCCACCAAGAGTATTGCACTAAGGGAGCACAGCATGAGCACTAGTGAGCACCCTTCTGAATCAGGAAATGACAAATAGGATACCCTAGAACCTTAAGGACCTGTGCATCAAGTATGGTAAGCATTTGAATTTACAGCAGGCGGTAAGGAATCTCTCCACCTAGGCAAAGGCATTTCTTGGAAAACGAGACCTCATTAGCCTGATGGTAATTAGCTTAAATGTAATTAAAATGGTAGAAAAAGCTTAAATGGTAGAACAAGCTGTAATAAAAATGGATGCAACTAATATTTGTTGGACCCTCAATGCAGGGCAGTTGGAATGTTCTTCTTTTATTGAAGATTAATTATCGGAAACAACTTACATTACAGGGACAATTGTCCAACCTGGGGCACCTTGCTCAAGGGCACAATGGCTGTAAATCATGAATCACTGTTTAAACCAATTAATTTCACATAACCAGTTTGGCTTTTTCCCTTCCTGACATTGCTTGAGAATATTTAATAACCCAAATTAGTCGCACGGTCACCACAAGTCTTAGTCCTTATACTCAACATTTAGACCAAAGACAGTCTCACTGAGGACAAACTGCTACAGGTTTAGCTAGCACTATCATCAGAAGTTGTTCAGGTCAGCATGTACACTGGCTCCTGTTGTGTGGACCATGACACCGGCTAAAGAAATCTTACAGATTGAAACCAGTGGGCAAGAACCACCTATAGCTTAAAGTGACACTAGCTTTGTCTCCGCCACATATCTTGGTAAAAACTTGAGTCAGTTGCAGAAGTTCCCAGCCAAAAAAAATCCCCAACATGGAGTGTGTTCTGAAAGGCAAAGCAAATAATTCTTTACTGTCAGTGGCATTTTTTTACCGTCCAAACTGGCCAAGGTGGTATGGTTGAGTGATTTGAGGTGGAGAGAAGGTGTCCTGAGTTTTAATGGCTCATTGTAGATTTTTGTGGCAGATGAAATATGTTTTAATTTGCCAAGCGCTAGAGGGGCTGTCGATAACTCACATGCGGGAGAAAGCACCAAAAGGCGGGAATGCTTTCTCACTCTCGCTTGCTTTCGTTCTTCGCTCACGTTGGTGCTCCTGCATGTTCCCATGGTAACGGAGCACAGCAGCGATGCAAGGCGAGTCGCATGCCAAAACTGAATGAGATAGACACCAAATACAAATTCTCTCACTGTCTCTCAGTCTTTCTATCCAACCTGTCCATTTATGTCTCGCGTGAATACCTCAGCCATAAATTGAGTGTGACAGATAAACAGTGCAAATAACTAAAATTGTACATGCAAAAACTGGAGAACGGAAATGTATTCAGGACTTCAAAATTCATCAAAACCAGCATAGGTTTGCATTTGCCTGTGATAAAATCAGAATCTATCTTACCAAGTTGTAACAGGTATTGACATGATTCAAATAAGATCATGCACTTTACCCAGAAGGTGAAGGCTCGGATCAGAGGAGGATGATGCACGTAGTATTTAGAAGTTCTAAAGTATATTGGAACATTCACAATCTCTCCGGCCGACCGAACAGATTCCACAAAAAGCCAGAGTCGGAAAATGAGATGTCAAGTGTGATTAATCTTCACACCATGAGTGGGGGAATTCTGAGGTGAAGAACAAGAAAGATTTGGCATGGCAATGAATGAGCTTGACATTCATCCATATTTTTTGATGTGAGGTTCAGAGACCTAAAAGATGTGTGTGGCATTCAGGTTAATGCACACATTTTTATCTTTTATGGTTGTGGATTGCTTATATTCTAGAACATTTAGAGGTTGCCTAGTGAAGCTGTTCTTGTACAGTAAGCAGGTTTTAGGCCTCTGCTTGTCAAAGGAACTTGGGTTGAATATGAGGACCTCAAATCCTCTTTAAATGAAGTTAAAATTTTAAGCACTTGGTGTGGGGCTCTCACGCCATACACCATGTGCTCGCATAGCGGAAAATACACCGCAAACCAAAGACTACACTAGCCGTGTTTCCATTACCCTTCAAATTGTGCAAATTACAATTGTGAATTGAAAATATGCCTAATGGAAATGCGTCAATTTTGCAAATGCTCCCATATAATTGCAAAAAAGTTTCTACGCTTGAGGTGCATGAGGTGGTTTTTCAGGCAATTTGAAAAAGGAGTATTTCAGGTCACATGGCATATGTAAAAAGTCATATGGTCATTCTTCAATGTATTATAACCTGCCTGTCACTGAATTACATTGAAATCTTTTACGTGAGCCCATCACGCAATTTTTGATAATTACCTGATACTAATACGAAATTATGCATTTAGAGTTCGTGGTTATTTCACGCAATTCTGTGAGATCAGGTTGTTTTAGTGCCTCTGAAACTTGCTAGTAGTAGTCAAACCTATCAAATGTCTGCATTTGTTTTCCACAAAAGAAACAACAGGTTTGTAACAGCATGGACGTGACAGAATATTCTTTTTGTGTTAAACTATTCAGTGAAAGAGCTCCCAGAACTCACACATTACAACCATTACATTGTGCGAACACAAACAGGGTCAAGTGTTTATAAAGCAGTGCCTTGAAATCTCCTTGCGCTTAGTCATTGGCATGAGAGCATTGTGTAATTATTATTCATACTTAAATGATTTGTTAATTGAGACAGACTCGAGATATGACGGGAAGAACCAACAGGGAAAGTAGCGCTATGCTAACAAACAGTTGCGCCTAAATATGCAATACTAACACAAACCACTAATCTGAGAGAAAACATTGGAACAGCTCTGCTAGGCTCCTGAAGAATGAACCACATGCTATGGCAAATAATTCAGCACACACACGGTTCTGAACAATCTGTTTCACAAGAATAGCAGTACTAGCGTTAGCTTAACTTTAGCCTAAATTAACGTGAATGAATTTAAATCCATTTTGTTCATATGTGTTCTTACACAATTCATCAGAACACATTATTATAACTAAACAACAGCTGTTTAGTTATCATTAAGGTATGAAATCTTGGAAAAAGCTCCGTTTACAGCATTTAAATGGCCTGCAAATGCCATTTCATGTCTCTTTCATCCGAGCAAAGCCATCAATCACAAGCAGCATGTGTTTTGACAGATATGGTGATGTCACACCTGGTGAAGGAGGTGCTGATGGTGATTCAATGTGTGGAAGGTCAGATTTCTTCCTGATGTTTTATGTCAGGCGGTCATCGAGGTTAAAAGCTTTGTCAACGAAGGGAATTACGGCGTGCTAACCGGCCATCCTAAATGTACCTTTGAATCAAGCCATCACATTTTTCTGAAGAAGGCCAAAAGCAAAGAGCAGATTGTTGACACTTAAGCAAAATGCTACTGACAGGTCTGTAAACACATTACTTTTAGTGTCATGGTCCATTAGCAAGAAGCAAGATGCTTGATGTGGATCCTCTTGCTGATTGTACGTTCCAAGTGGTCTAGTTTGGCTTCTCCTCCAGTTGAAATCAATTACATATCGGTTGATTTTTAACAAATACACGGACTGTGATAATTACTGCATTTTCAATGATGATGTGCTGCACCCTGGTGGTTAGAAGAGGTACTGCAGTCTCTGTACCTTGACGGTGACTCACTGTTTTGGTTTATGACAATGGGATCTCCCCTTCCTCCCCTCTCACCATCTGTCTGGGAATTCTCCCTGCCTGAAATTCACCCAAACTGCTTCCCTCTCTCCTTTCCCCCTCAGTCTCATCTTCTAATTTAGCTGCAATTGTTGCTAACTTTCACTATTAGCCTACAGTGACAAAAATGAAAGGCTACCAAACAGATCAAAATTGTGTAGCATCCTAATGCATCCTACCATATTCATATAATTAGAATCTATCTATAGATAGATAGATGTGTGTGTGTGTGTGTGTCGGTGTGTGTGATTTTTAATGTTTTACTTCAGTGCAATTGTAACATATTTAGGGAAAAGAAAGTGCTTTCTGGGTCAAAATGACTTCGGAAATAATTATGGCTATTACAAAATATTCTTGTTCATGGTCCTAAAACAGC
Organism: Enteromius viviparus; assembly: GCA_032353835.1. Lineage (NCBI taxonomy): Eukaryota > Metazoa > Chordata > Actinopteri > Cypriniformes > Cyprinidae > Enteromius > Enteromius viviparus. The sequence goes on along the minus strand of JAUCNO010032954.1, from coordinate 4,597 downwards.
AATATTTGATTCTTTTGTTCCCTCTGTCCTCATAAGGTCATTTCGATCTGACCTAGGCTTTCTGCCCTAACATGAAAGTTAAGTGAGGGTCAAACCCTGCTTCAGGGTTAAATTAAAGTATTGACCCAACAGGGACAGGGACAAGGACGATAACAGCATGACATTAACAGAGCATGGCGTGAGTCACTGAGAGTCCCCTTGAAGAGACAGAAGAACATACACTCTGACAGTCATGTGTTTCTGTGACATCCATGGCCAAAAAATAAAAATAAATAAAACACCCTTTGGTCTCACTGGGTTTTATTATTTTTATTTCTTGAGGCCTGCTTGAACTTCTACATCACGGTTGGTCCAGAATTAATTGGAACCAGGGTTAGAAGGTCAGTGCTGAAGAAATGACCTCCTGCTTCATCTGTCTGGCTTGAGAAAACAGGAAAAGTCCCATTTCAGGCAACTGAAAGAGTCTCAGAGTGAAGGTGATTGGCAGTCCTGCACTTTCTCTCTCCGTGGAGGGCTATCAGATGGAACAGGAGCTATTCTGTTCTCTCGAAGAGCACAAAAAGCCTCTGAATGGGTTTATAGAGGCAATGCGGTCAGGTTTGGTTGTGGCACAAGGTCCCCATGTGAGCTTTGCTTTGAGAAGCACTACAAAGTCTCAGCGGAGGCTTATACAGCTGCACTTTTACACAGATCAGGTTTTTGGGTCACATTACTTTGACTGAACATGTAATCATTAAGTAACCAGTCAAGAGTCATTACACACAATCTCCCACTCACTCTGCTTAATAAACCAAGAAGTCATGAGATCACCTAAACAGTGTTTTTCAATCAAGAAAATGTCATTAATGGGTTAAAGAAAAATTTAGTTTTAAACCAAGCTGCAGTCTGTCATTTTATTTATTGGGCCTCATCTCTTTAACATGAGCAGAACCGATATGCGCAAATCAGTTGTAAATTGACGCAATTACATTTAATGACAATTTATGCAAAATTAATTTCACAAATTACACACAAATCTGTTTAGCATGTTGAACAAATAATTTTTAATGCGTTCATATGTAATGGTTTTGGCATCAATACAAATTATAATTTAAGAACGTTACCCTATATAATATTTATAAATTAAATATTATACATTATTTATATAGGCTACATTAAACACATACATTATATATACACACATACTGTACACATATACACACACACTATTTCAAATTTAGAAATAATTATTCATCAATATATTACATTAAAATGCATCTGCCCTGATGAATTTAAACAATATTTCTAAATTAAATACAAAGACAATTTTTCATCAATTAAAAAGCTAAACCTAAAAAGATTTTATACATGAAATATGAATTAAACTACTTAAAACTTAAATAAAAATATATGCCATAAATTCTGGTTATATTTAAGAAATAATAATTCTCTATTTAATTTTTAAATAATATTTTAAATATTATTTAAAATATTTTAAATATTTGTCAATAAATGGAAATCTAAACCTAACATATACTTCATACATTCAATATGAATTAAAATATTTGTTAACTAAATAAAAATGCATGTAATAAAATACATATTTAAATTAGAGCCCGGCCGTTAAAGGATTTTGAAGGCCGATACCGATACAAATATTTGTTGGTTTTAAAATCCGATATTCCGATATATCGGCCGTTTTTTTTTTTTTTTTTACTTTCAGAAACGTGCAACAAAACATGAAGAGATTTCCCTAACATTAGTTATTTGTAGTTATTTTTGAGTTTTAACTAACATAATATGATAATGCATTTTAAAAATAAACTTCATTATTTTATTGTCACAACCAACAACCAACCAACAAAGGACCAACAAAATACATTAAAGTTCTGATAAATAAAATCTATAAATTACAAACTTAAGATATGAAATGTAAAGTCCTTTGAACAAAAACACAAAAACAACAACAACCAAATCAAAGTTACCAGTTTTAAAAGACTTGGTAAACTTCATAAATATAACGTCTCGGTTACGTATTGTAACCCTCATTCCCGGAAGAAGGGAACGGAGACATCACGACGGTGACCGACGAATAGGAATCTCGCTTCGAGATGCCAAAACAACTCTGCGTCTACGCCAATTAGGATCAGCTGAACTCAATCGCAGCGCGAGTATGAGTATGTCAGCAGATCTAGCGTTCATTAGGTTTTCGCTGAGGAGCCGAGCCGGTGTTACGGCCCCTAGCGGCGATTCTCGTAAGATAAAAACAGAATTAGACATAGCATATGGAATATAGGAGGAGATTGAACCCTCAATTGGGGAAGGTAATCTTACCACTACCACCTGAGATCCTCTGGGTAACACTCAGGGGTTCCCAGCCCTCTAACGGATCTCAAGGATACATCGTCTCGAGGGCCTAGCGTCAAATGCTCATGCTCAGATGTAATGGGTGTTAACTCCCTGGCTCAGGGGCTGCGCAAATATGTGTTCCCCCCAGTGAGCCTTTTTTAACACAGTTCCTGTGCAAAGTCCTTGGTTTCCCATTTTTGTTCTTGAACGTATTCAAGCAAGTCAGCAGAGACCGAGCACGCTATTCTGTGAGAGGCGCTGTTTGGGCGACCAAGTCCAATTCCATCCCGAGAAAAGCTATCCTCAGGAAAGGCCTGTGTTGCGGAAGGATAGAAACATGAAAGTCTGCGCCCTTCAGGTCTATTGCTGCAAACCAATCCTGGGGACGGATGCATTCGAAAATGCATTTCAGTGTCAACATCTTGAACAGAAGCCTGTGAAGAGCTCGATTCAAGACTCACAGATCCAGGATCGGTCGTAACCCACCACCTTTCTTGGGCACTATAAAATACGGGCTGTAAAACCCTGTTCTCATATCGGTTGGAGGGACCGGCTCTATTGCTTTCTTCTTCAAAAGAGTAACAATCTCTGCATGCAGGACAGGGGCATTTGCAGAATTCACCGTAGTGAAGCGAACACCCCTGTACCTGGGCAGCCGCCGGGCGAACTGAATCACATACCGAGCCGAATGGTGTTGATGAGCCATCGAGACGGCCTGAGCCCTATCCAGGCATCTAAGAACCGAACAAGAAGCACCATCGCAACCACGGGGTGCTGGAGGTGGGGCAGCGAGGGGGAAAGCAGGGGTCCAGTCCGAGCGTCTCTGAGCTGGTTCGGAGGGAGCCTGCATGTGCATGTGTGTGCAAGTTACCTGCGTTCCTGCAGAAGTGAGGCCGGAAGTCCGTTGGTTTGTGCTCTCTGCGCTCTGGCTGCTGCCTGAAATGAGAGGAGAATGAGTGTGTAACAAAGCTCTTTTTTTAGACCTGTGCCTTTTTTTTAATCCCGATCCCGACCAGTTCTGGATCAGTATCCGGTATAGTTGAGTGTCCATCAGACACCGCTCCAAAACCGAATGCCTCATTTCCAAAACCGTAAACATAAACTTTAGCATGCTCAATGCCCAGATATGTAAACAACGTTCGTGACTGTCCGCTGATGCCAGATAACGGCCACATCCAACAACGCACTGATGGTATGACATGCCTTGTTAAAGGAAGCGTCTTTAAAAAGACCTACCACTCGTGAGTACTCTTTTAGCTTTGCTCTTTCGTGAAAGGATGAAGCAAACAGGGAAGATGGCCGCTCGGTTAGTACACGGAGAGTTTTTTTGGCATCTCAATGCGAGATTCCTATTCGACGGTCACCGACGTGACGCCGAAGTGACCGACTGAAAGGGAACGTGCAGTAAGGTACATATTTACGGAGCTGCAATGTATGTAGAGGCATGTAGTTCCAATGAGCCTGCGTCAAATTCAGTCTTCATTTACAGAGGTTAATGTCAGATGACAAGCCTTGTGTTCAGTTTCTGTTCCCTATGGGACTGCTGTTTCTGAAGAGGCACTTCATCAAGAGCAAGCTTGTAATATTCCCCTCCTTCTGCTTGTGTGTCTTTTCCAAGGTTGCTGAATGCCTACAGCTAGTCTCTTAATGTCCAAGAAACCTGTAAAGACTAGCCATTTATTTTCAGTTTTGGAAAGGAACTTTATTGAGGTAATGCACAGTAATGGATTATGATGATACCTGAAGCCATTTAAGGTGAGAAGACCATTTTGTATTCCACTTAAACTTTAAATTGTATTTAGACACTTGGGCTTGTGTTGGAACACTACATGACACTTTAAAATGTGATCACAGAAAAAAATGCATCTGAGTAACATAATAAGTAGCTAACATATTGCAACATAAAAAAAAGCAAATATTAGCATATTGCCCACCCATTTGCTGCCACTGGGTGCTGCTTTTGGAGTGTTAAAAATAGCGGTTTCTCCCTTAATATCGGTACACAAAACAGCACTGTGCCCACAAACACTGCTTTAAATCAACCAATCACTGAAGATAAGTGTCACGCAAAGGAGGGGTTTGGAAAAGCAAAACAATATATAAATATATATATATATATTTAGTTCATTGTGTGGCAGTTGTTGAGCAAATGAGGTAAAAATATATGCACATTAGGGATGGGAAGATTCCCCGATTCGCTCGGTGCATCGGCTTAATAACTTAACGATGCGATGCATCGGTTTAAAATGTGTGCATCGGATACAAATTG
>JAUCNO010032778.1:0-18634 GCA_032353835.1 Enteromius viviparus | reverse complement strand
CCTAACTAGTCTTCTAACACGCTACAATCCATCACAATCCCTAAGATCGCAAAACTCTAGACTGTTGGTAGTACCAATGATAGGAAAGTCCACTGAAGGAGGTAGAGCTTTTTCACATTTGGCTCCCAAACCCTGAATAACGTGTTCAGACACACTCTCTCTGTTTAAATCTAGATTAAAGACATATCTTTTTAGACAAGCATTCGAATAATGGATCTCAACTTTCCCTGCTGACCAGATGTTTATTATTAATTTTTAGCTCTGGTTTAACAGTTTAATTTGAACAGCAGCTACACTAATTTTGTTCCCATTTGTTCTGTTCTGCCATGGGATTGTCATCCTGTTGTGACTAGGAATTCACAAGCTTCAGCCTGGATCAAGAACACTTAAGAAGAGTTGATGCCAACCCCACAGAGGACTTCAGATGATGCCAACCCTAGAACAACACACAGCACTAACAAACTCTGCTACTAATTTATAATGTTCCTTGTCTGTTCGATTACGTCATTAATTGATCTTTACCTCACATCTACTGTATGCCATATCTACATGTACAGTACAAGCTACTACTAGATATACTGTAAAACATTACTTTGGTGTAAAGCTGCTTTGCAATGATGTGTATCATGAAAAGCACTATACAAATACATTTTAATTGAAATGAATTTAATTGAATATGTGTCATGATAGGGAGGTAAGACGAGTGAGAGGCGAATCCATGTGCAGCTATATTTAATAGGAAACTCAAGGTACAAGCAAGCAGGGTCGATTAACAGCAAACAGGGACATCAAAGGCAAAGACATCAATAATCCAAAAGCGTAGCAGAGGTCAGGTGATCGGCAAACTTAATCCAAGGGGCAAGGCAAAAGTGTGAGTCCGGCAGGCAAGGTCGATAACAGTAAATCCAACGGGAAGACACAGGGACCACATGAAGGCTTACAAAGGGTGAGATTTATACAGCCACAAAGATAAGCGACAAGTGAGACATAAACAGCTACTTAAGTATACCTGATAATCAGACAAAAGGGGAGGAGGAACTAATGTGCAACCATGACAACAAAAAAAGCTGGGAGGAGACAAATGTTCATAATAAGAGTCCTTAACAGAGAACGGAAAGACAGTCAAATAAACATAGTCTGAGCTGAAGTGTCCTTTGTTGGAACTTGATGGCACTTCCCAATGGGCTGTGAGTAACAGAAACAACACTGACATCTTCATATAATATTTAATTTGCTCTAAACATGACCTCCTCAAATCTGGTACCATCTTCAATACCTGGAACAACAATAGCCATCCGAACAAGCTCTCTTCTTAATTTAAGTATTAAATCTAATTCTTGTCTGTGCATATTTGCATATGCTTCACCTTCTTAAAGACCGGTCCCTTTGCATATCTTAATCTTATTGAGAGAAAAAAAAAAGAAAAAAAGTCATAAATGTTGTTCTGAACTGTTTCTTTAAAAGACAGAGTGAAGATGCCCTTGAATAGAGGATGCATCAGGGAATGGATTAACACAGCACAGTTATAGGTGACCAGTGTAGCAGAGAAACCCACTTTCAGCCAAATCCTGCAGGGACAGCCAGTCCTCTCCCAAATGTCTCTCATGTTTGTTGTATTTACAGTGCACTAAAGAGCCAGTGAGTCCCCAAAAGGGATTAGCTTGCAAAACTCAACTTTGCCTTGAGTCAAGCCAAAATGTGTTTTTCTTTCCTGTGATACTGGGTTAAATTGATGCTTTTTTGTGTCCTTGATACGCAATAAATAATTCAGTTTGTTGTGGCTCAATTCAAGAATGCAAATTGACAAGAAGAGGGTTTAAAAAAAATGGTTGTAGATGTTTCTGCAAAAGTTTAAAACAACATGCAAAGAAAACACTTATGTTATCAGCATCAAGTAAAAAAAAGAAAATAGAAACACGACATATATCATTAAAGAAATACACAATAATTTGATTCAAAATTAAATCCAATATTTTACAGAAATATGTATTTATTTATTTGTTGCTTGCTATATAGCATTTGGGGTGAAAAATGAAAATTAGTCATTCATGTGAATGGTGAATTTACAACGTTACAAAAAATATCTGAATAAATCTACCTTTTTAACATTTTATTAAATCGAATATTCCTCAAAAATAAAAGAAAGAAATAAAGAAAGTGTCAGACTCTGTATTTAGGTTGTTCTGTGTTTTTGCTCCTCTTGTGTCTGCCATGCACATATTTGGTGGTTCCTGTCTTTCCTCTAGTTTATAATGTTTCCAGCCGTGTTCCCCATGTGCCTTGAGTTCTGCCCTCGTCAAGTGCTAGTGTTTGTATATCCTATGTCGATCCTCAAGTATTAACCCTATGTCTGATCTCTTCCCGTTTGCTTATGCTCATTAAAACCTATACAACTGCAAAATATGTGCTTCGCGTGCTACTTGCCAGCAAGAAAGAAACAAAGATGTTTCTTAAGGCAGTAATGGCAGATGAAAATTAGCTTTGCTTCAAAGCAATACATGTCATTTTTAAATAGATTAGGAATATACATTCAATTGGGATATAATACATTATATGTATTTTAAGAGTTCACGCTTTCCTCATAATGAATAAGCAAATTTGGCGTGCTGTCTGGGGAGCGAGCCGGGAGAGCGGCAAACTCCGAACCCTAATGGACGGAGCCCTAGCGTGGGCAATAGTTCGGTGTCAACTTGTTCACCGTCTTCCCCCGGAAAGTCGTGAACTAAATGAAAAACGGAGGAGAAGGGGTGGAGGAGGGATGCACGAAAGCGGGAAGCAGGGGAATGAAAAGCTGGGAGAATTTATAGTGAGGGGGAAATGACTTGATTGGGTGCGAATGAACAAGGGATGATTAGGTAACGGGCTATCAGCTGTGTATGATTAATCGTTCAGCGATCCCCTCGAAATTATGTTTAAAAATTCACTTATTACCAAATGGACATTACTTTGACACTTTCATCTCTAACTAATGACAGACTGTAACATATAAATGCTCATTTTCAGTGTGCATTGTGCAAAATGCTATAAAAACATTTTTAAATTCTTTTCCTTATGCAAAAACATTTATTAATTCATTTACATTGATGGTTCCACAGACAGCCTTTAACCGGACAAAGGGTTCTTGAAAATATTAAAATATTCTTCTCACAAATCAAAAAAAATTCAACACTGTTTATAGAAACCTTTATGTTATTTTTAAGAGTGCTCTGTAAAAATCAGTGGGTCCAGTGTTGTGGATGTTTTTGGACCCCATTGACTTTATTGTGTGACCACAAACATTCTTCAAAATGTCTTTGTTTGTGTTCTTATGGGTTTGGAAGGACATGACTGTGAATAAATGATGAGAGATTTTTCATTTTAGCAAGTACTATCCCTTTTTGCAATGAAAGTGGGATTAATGCTATGGTTTTAACAGGAAACCATGCTTGTCTTTCAACTGTTGTGATGTTTCTGTCTGTGACCGTCATGAAACAGGAGGCTGATGAGGCTCCTAATGAGCAGTTACCACTGAGCTTCCTGCCCAGCGAGGAAGGGGCAACAGAAAATGATGATGGCCGGAGCAACAAAGGAATAATATTTCTGTTTATCTGCTTTGGGATGGGTCAGGGGTATTTTTGGAAGGCTGTTGTTTTTTCCTCTGCAAATTCCAGGTTCCGCTTTTTTTCTGTCTCCCCCCTTCACCCCTTGTTCCCAGACTGTGAATGCACGGACGCTTCCTCTCCCTTCTTCCTATTCTCAGCCCCTGATTGCTAGGAAGCGTATGTGTGTGTGTGCACACGTGTGTGAAGCAGAGACACACACGCAGATATTTAATAGTGAGGGGGAGAGTGTGTGGTGTGTAGGGTGTGGGGGATATGGCCATTAAAGAAATGAGGGGAGAGTGTCAACGCTTCCACGAGTGCTGCTTTCTCAGAAACAGCTGCTGGTAGTTAGTGTGCTAAACCTGTGCAGGCACATGCAGATGGATTTAAACTCCTACAGTTTTAATCAGACTGTGTCATGCTAAAATTACACTGTGTTGCAGACTAAATAAGCAGACTAAAAATGGGTTGTCTGTTGGAGGACATGGTGTTGCTTCCAGGTGATATGACTTTAGTTTTCCTGATTGCATGCGTTTATCAATATTAAATATCCTGAGGATGTCTCTGCTAATTGGTGACCAGCTGAACATCCATGAATCAAGCTTATGTATAAAAACAGTAGTAAATGGCAGCATGCCCTGCTTCTCTCATAAGACTTTTATAAATAGTTCAGTAGCTTCCAAAATTAAGTTATGATTTAAAATACACAGTGGGATCCAAAAAGTCTGACAAGAATGAAAATCTGGGATTCGAAATGCAACCTAAACCTGGAATAAACAATGTGTGAAGTAATGTTGTAAATGCCAAAGAAATATTTATGGTTTTGCACAATGTTTTAGTCATTAATCAAATAAGTCAATTTCTGACATTAATCATGTCATACTGGAAAATTTGATCATCAGGTTTTATGCAGCCTGTTGTTATTAAAGCAAAATAAAAAAAATTTCATTTAACTTTTCACTAAATAATATGCTAATAGTATAATTAGTTACGTAAATAAAATGATTGTTTAGGGTAATTAAGAATCAATAATGTTTTGAAAGACATCTCTTAAGCTCACCAAGGCTGCATATATGTAATCAAAAATGATTTTGGCTGACATCAGTCTTCAGTGTCACATGATCCTTCAGAAATCATTCTAATGTGCTGATTTGCTGCTTAAGTCAATTTTTTTAAACATTTGTTCAGGATGCTGTCATGAATTGGACCTCTTTGTGTGTAATGTCTCACAGTGAGGTAGATCGGTGTAGATACTCCATGTGAACAATTATATTCATTTATATGTTATATATTATATTTATATAATTATATGTTCACTTTATGAATGACATTTCTTTTAATGAACAATGAACGTTTGAACGTGACTTTTATTTTTATCTTTAACTTTATGGCTAAGGATCTCAGCTGACAACTACGAAGAGCCTGCCACATCATCTTCCCCTAAGGCAAGGCATGTAATCCAAGGTTGCTCAAAGATGACTGACTGTTCTTGCACTTTTGAGTAGTTTAAATTGCTTCCCTGAGTGACAAGTAACCTAGCTAACCAACTCATTATAAGTATAATTTGCAGTGGAAAAGAGGGGTGTTAAGATGCAGCCTGAGGAAAATAGCACATAAGATATGGTTATTTTGCTTCAAAATGTTTTGCTTCTGACTAAATCCATAGCTCTTTATACCCAAAATCCTTGCTGCTTTTGCAGAATTCCCTTTTTATTTGCCAAGTATCTAGAAATATTGCAAAACAAGGCATTTTTGTGAAACCAGTGTCTAGAATCCAGTTCACATGGGGTCCAACGCCAAAATTAACAGTAAGCTGTTATATTCTTTTAGGAACTATTTCCTGCTCCTGAAAATGTTCAACAAACCTGATTCCCTTGATGCAAAACGTGTTTGACAGATATCCAAACGGAGTGCTCAAAACTTCACACTTTCAAGAAGTCCTTTTGGGATGCCACAGCTCTCGGCAATTACTCTTCCAAGGTCAGTGTTATTTCAGTTCAGGGTCATTAAGTAACACTAACAGTTGTAGAAGAAGAGAGACATGTATGTGACTTAACTGAGATCATTACACCATATGCCAGCGCTGTGGTTGTTTAGAGACAGCATCATCACCTAAAGCTTACTGTTGATATAACAACAAAGCAGTGCTGCTTCACCAACAGTCCAAGCCACAAGCCAACCCTCCGTGTTTACAGAGAAACAATAACCTCCATCGGTCTTCTCCATCCAAAGTTTGCAGCTTTTCCTCAGGTTCAACTGGAATACTGCATGAAACAGAACTAAGCCAAACCACATTTGAAAATTCATGCATGTTAAGTGAGCATATCATATTTTTCTAGCTTTAAGAGATCATTAATCTTACTTTATTTACATTATTTTTGGATTCCCTTGGAGGTTTTTATGTCATGACCCACATTTGAATGAAAAAGAAAGCAGGCCCCAAGGACATTTTTGAACAATCCATGTTTTTTTTCCAGCGATTCCAGCGGCTCCAAATCTCCTAGGGAAATGTTAACACGTAAAACAAGCAGATAAACACAAACCCAGACTATCATTTACTATAAATCTCCCAAGTCCTGTGCATCTGCACTTGACTGCAGAAACGGCACACTCCATTCTTATCTAAAAGGCCACCGAGATACAGTCTGTTACATTGTCGGAGCAGGGAAAATGTTTCTTTTCCAGACATGGTTCTGTTTCTGCTGCGATAACCAATCTTCACTTTAGTCAGCTGTTTGTCTGGAAGCACAACCAGAGATAGGGGCACCTTGATTAATGTTTAAGATGTAAATATTTATATGGGTTGCATTTCATGGAGAAGTACAAACAACCAGCACATGGGTCTTTTGAGTTCAAAGCCTGCTCTAGTGTTGAAGCGGAAGAATTTTTTATTTATGGTACATAAATTCACGTCATCTCTTGGACAGTAAATCAACAATATAGCAGATGTTTTGTTAGTGTAGTCATCTATGCCTTTCAAAATGATTTAAAAACATAAAAAAGAGAAAAAATATGTATCTTTGGGCTCTCACATTTCACTCTAGTTAAGAAAAATCATGATGCTAAAGTTCTCAAGCTAGCTGTCATACATATCCTATACTCTGCACACATATGTTTTGGGTTTGGTTTAGGTTTTTGTGCATGTAATCAGTAGTATGAGCTAATCATATGAACATGCAATACATTGAAAATACCCTAATTAAATTGCGCTTTTCTATAAGCTAATAAGCTCTTGCCTTTTAATTTTTCCCTATGGGATTATGTCATAAAAAACATTTTATTGACTAATTGATTGATTGCGCAGGCACTTTACTCCACATTGCTTCTATAAACCAATAGAGTATTTTGGGCTGCAATCTTTTTATAGTTCCCATCGATGCTGTTATGTCATGCATAAGATGTAATGCGTTAAAGAAACAGGAAAGGTACTGTTCTAGCCGGAACTTCGCAGTTTTGAGACAAAAGCAGTTAGTGATGACTTCACACAGTTAGAAGAAACTCACATGAGTCACATCAGGACTATTGTAAAGAGATTTTTACAGTACCAGCTTAAAGTCCAGTGTTAATATAATTCATATGCATCTGAGGTAGTTGAGTGTAATATTGGAGGAAGTAAAGAAGTAAATGGTGGTCCAGGACTGGGGGGTTGAATATACCAACAGGAAATCACAACTGAGTCCGTACTGCTTCTATATGCATATGTACAGTAAATTATACATTTTGCATGCTGACTTATTTGATCTAGTTGTTTCTGAGTGTTTTTTCCGCATCAAACAGGCACCTGTCTTTGTGTCGGCAGCTATAGGGTCTGTCTTACTAAAACGCTTTCAGGATACAATGTATATGCTATAACTCCCCTGAGTTTAATGCATTGTTCTTGTGAACTGAGAGTTGTGAGTTGACAGAGATGTTCTTTACTGTACTGTTCACAGCTGTGACACTTTGAGCATGTTATTTTAGCATCTTACTCACTAGATATTTACAGTCCAGTAGAACAAGTCATTATAATTGCTGCATTACGATTTAAATACATTTGTTCACTACAGATATGTTTTCTAAATAGATTAGACTAAATTATGTATTGTGTCTTATTCACATTTTAAAGTTCAAAAGTTTGGGATTGGTCTTGGATTATACTAAAAGACTACATTTATCTGAACAAAAACACAGTTCATACTTTTCAACAGTAATACAGTAAGATATTATTAGTATTAATAAGTAAATATAGAGTTTAAATAATATTATTTAATGGTGTAATAATAGTGTATAAATAAGCATGGCACACCGATTAACATTTTATATTAGGTGACCTTTGCGTTCTTACATTTAAAATAATCATTTGGTACAATGCACTTATTGTGTACAGGTTGTTAAATCGTAGTGATATATTTTTTTAAATACCTATATTTAATTACATCTGTAATTAATTTCAGTAACTATTGATTACATCTACCCTTACATCTTAGCCCGCTCTTAAACCTACCCAAAACCATACAATTACCATGGTTAATTTGTAGTTACCATGTGGCTTAACTATAGCAATCATAATTTTTTGGTTTTATTAAATACCATTGTTAATTTAAGTATGATTTGTTGCTTAATAAACATTTATTCTTATTATCATTACGTAAAAATTAGTTCTGCTTAGAATCAAAATCTGACCTCAAACTTTAGAACAATAAAGTAAATTTCATTTTAAAATGAGTTTTCAATTAAAACAGGCTTGAACTGTCAAAATAAAAGCTTAAATGTAGTCGTCTTAATAGTGTGACCGACGTGCAAGATCAGAAATTGCGCCATTTATACAATCAGGTGCTTCTGTGTGATTCCTTCTCAGTGAATTCCCAGAATCACCTGACCAGCTCTCTCGGCTCTACCTTTTTTGTCACTTGTCCCACATCCTGTGTGTACATATTAGGGTTGCAATGTCCCAGAGAACCGCAAAGGGAACACAATGCTGAGAAGGCCTTGCCTCTTTCCCTATTGTGGCCTCGTTAGGGAAATGAAAGGGGTGTTCCGTCTATACTGACCCTCCGATGTTTTTGCCAGTCCGTTCAAGGATTGCCTGGGAATTATTTCGTTTATCAGCACTATTGTTGCCGGCAATGGTATATCTCAATAATCTATCTATTGCACAAATTACAGTTGGATTGCGGGGCCTGTGGCAGGATATACAACTCACTGAAGTGGAAACAATAGGAAAGGGTCATTCTATCTTAGTCATTAGCGCTTTTATGAAGGAGCTATTTAATTAGCCACAATAGTTTCGTGTGAGAGTCATCCCCTAACAGAAGTTTACAATGCTGCGAGGACCTGTCTGGCCTTTTCACAGCTGATCGTTCTCATCCTTAAGGCCCTTCCCCCTACCATTCCCTTCACATTCCCGTCTCCTCACAGCTTGCCTCTCTTATCTGCAGCCTCCAGACAGCTGTGTGTGTCATTGTGTTTGTCTGCACTGACTGTGCGGCTGTGTGATGTGAACGTGGGTATGTATGTACACATTGACATGGGAGCAGTGAGTGGAAGTGATTTGGTCAGAGGCTGTTTAAGCGCAATGTGTTTTGATGTGGTTTGCATTACATAAAAGCCTACAGAACGGGTTGAGGACTAACAAAATATTGAATTTCTTGACAAACCGCTGAGGTCTTACTCATTGTGTTTGGACACAGCTGATTTGACTGTTTACAGGGAATCTGGGAGGTTGAGCAATGAATGGTCGAGTAAACAATTATACTGTATGCGCATGATCTAAACCGGACTTGAATCTTATCAAAACAATGGATCCGCTGATGACAGTTACTCTAAGCATCGCCTGTGCACAACGTACTATTTAAATATTTAAATTCAAAAGCTTCACTTTTGGAATGTTTGTGCACTTGTGATTTCGTTCAAATATGGGATGCAGCTTGCTGGTGAGAAACATCCTGTTTACTGGGGCCTTCCTGGCTCAGGGATCATCTTTGACATCACTTTATTGTCTATAGCCGTATTCAAGGTAACCACTCGGGTCACTGTCTGATGCTTTTCCTGATTTTAAAACATATAGAAGGTTTCTTAACCGTGTGTATCGGAGGAGTGCTTTGAGTTTGCATCACAACCATGGAGTTAAAGGAATAGTCCCAAAAATAACATTTTGTCATCATCTACTCATCTTTATGCCATTCTAAACCTGTACAAGATACTATGTTAAACACAAAAGATATTTTAAGAATTTTGATGATCCAAGTGGTTGTTGGTCCCCATTGACTTGCATATTAAGGAAAGAATTACTATGGAATTCTATGGTTTGTGCAACAGTCTTCTTTAAAATATCTTTCTTTGCGTCCTAAGAAAGAAACTCATATTGGTTTAGACATGATGGTGCATAAATGAAGATCATTTTTAGGGGGGAGGGTGGGATTGGGTTGAGGGTGCACCAGTGACTCACTAAAAGATGACAGATTTGGGGGCACTATTCTTTTTGTACCATCATGAAATTTATTATCAAATGAAAAAAATATTGGTTTGTCTTTTGGAAGCTGCATGCAAAATCTGTTCAGGCTCAAAAATCTGTTGAATGTGCATGACACCAGACTGAACATTAGGTATCAACCCAGCACATTTCTATTTCTAAGATAAGTTAATTGTAAGCAAAAAAATATTTAAAAATGTTAAAATCACAAAGAAGAATAAAACCTAATTATTTATTATATATTTAAATGACATTTCACCCATTTCATGCACTTATTGCAAACCCTGTTGCAAATGAACCAATATTTAATGTTAAATTAGCCTGGATTCTTTTTTCTTTTTTTTGGGCTGGTGTAGTATTGTTCATGGTTTGAGGATGAGGGCACATCAAGCAAACTTTCCATGTTGGTATCAGAATTCGTGCCAAAATACTGTAGAGAATTCATGACCCTTGACGTCAACAGCACATATTAAATATGGGAAATGTTCTCTATGTTTGATAACTTGATAAGTCTTGTTACGTCGATAAGGCTATTTATTTTTCCTCCCCTAACAATGCACAACTATATAGTTATAGGTTTTATTTTATTATTTGCTATAGGAAAAGGGGTGATTTTTAAATTCCTTTTCAAAACAGACACTTTTGGCCCAACACTTGAAAACAACAGCCCAGAGCCTAGGCTATGAGCCATTGTGTGTTAGTTTATTTATATAATTTTTTTGCTAAGTTTGATAAATTGGCAAATGCGCTATATATAATTACATTGTTGTGCTTTATTTTTGTTGGCTCACAATTTATCCAATTTAATAGTCATGAAAATATAGTTTAATCATAAACTGTTATGATTCAAATCAATCACCACATCAAGTGAGCCCCCAGAGCCATAAAATCCAACATGCCATTACAGTTAATCCTTATTTTTTAAAAAGGGCCCTTGTCACGTTTGCTTTTGGAATGCGTGTCAGAATATTTATAATTTCATGGGAAGGTACTGGCATGTTCTAGCACTCACGTACACTCCCACACATACTATACATCTGCCAGCTGTGTGTACTCAATCTCCAACTTAACTAGACCTTTACCTTGTTTGATGCATGTTTATGGTCTTCACAATTGTAAATGTATAACACCACCATTTATTCAGCTTCTGTTGTCTAAATGTTTTCATTATCCACCAGTTTCCAAATTAAGTTAAAGATAAACTTTGGACTCCATTTAATATCTAGAGGCAACTTCGGGTGCCTGGTATCACTATGACATGTCTAGGGAAGCCATGTATACATTTAGGGCTAATAGTGTTAGATTTTAAGTTTAATCAAATGAGCAATAAGTCCTTGTTTCCATGCAATGTTGAGTCAGCTTCCTTATTCCACCTCCTTTCCCCCTCCTCCATCTCCAAGTGCCTCTTCCTGCGTGTTATGTTTTTTAGAAACTTCACATCCTTACGCTTTGACCGTTAGGTCCTGTTACTAACACAGGAGGTTGCGTACAGGAACATCTGCGTGATGATTATTTTGAGCCCTCACATGAGGTCTCTCCTTTATTGTGCCGAGCGCTGGCTGTGATCGTCCGTGTTTCTCACCCTCATCGCCTGCTGCCTGCCATGTTACCTCTGTCTGTTTGCTTAGCCTCACGGTGTGGTGCTGTAGTGAATCTTATAGTCTTTAAATAGCAGCAGGAGGAACGGTAGTAATTGCAGGCCCACAGAGGACCGATATCCCACTATCACCAAATGTTAGCAATGCAGGACGATAACACCTCCATAACCCCCACACGTGAGAGCCCTCGCCAACACAGAAAACACATGGTGCTTTTGGCTGCCTATGTGAACATACAAAGGGGTGTGTTAACGACGGGTAAGCTGGCACGCAGCCCACTCCATGTTTCACACATTTCAGCGCTGATGTATCTGCCCTCATCAGCTCCTGTCTTTCCCAGCATCTGTTGCTGTGTGATTGTGAGAAAGAAACTACTGTGCTGTTTGCAGCGTTATCCAAATTTCTGAATCTGTCTATCTATCATTTTTATCTATTATTCTTTCAGCCGCACTACTTTTTCACCTTTCCTCTATATAAATATGTGAAGAGTTCATTTGCAAAAATAGATAACTTCATTGTTAACAGTTTTTAGATTTTTTTTCGCTGTGCATGCAGAGACAGCAGCCGGAATATTATGTAAAGTACAGCTAAAATAACACAATAAAACCATGATAATAGTATGTTTGTTAAAAAGCGGAAAAATGTCTTATTTTATTTCATAAGCATGATTGACAATCTTGGACGTTTCTATTGATTCTTCTGCAGTTGAACCCATTTCCATTTGATCAAACGTTTAGGACAGACTAATTGTCATCTCATCTTGATCAGTTTTTCACAAATCCAATATTTGGATTGGTTTTTTAATAATCTGCAGCAGTATTAGGACGGATCCTGGGCAGATGGCTGTATGATTTCATTATTTCCCAGTTCCTTGCCATACTGGTGCAAATACAGAGAGGCTTGGCTGTGGTGTGCAGTTCTGGCGGGGATGTCAGCTCAAGGTCGAACTCAGCCTCATTTGCTTCTCATTAAGCAGTTCCAGGCATGCTCAGCCATGCCCGGTCCCACTTTATTTCTCCCTATTAGAAATGAAATTTGCTTGCCAACGGCACATGGAAAGAAAACACTAATTTTGTTGTTTTTCACTGAGGTAAGAAGAGACATTGTATTTAGCGAAACGCAGGAGCCACTGGAGGTCCTCAAAGACGACGAGGTGTGTTCAGCCGCTGCTCCGTGTATCACCTTCCTGGAAGTCAAGCACCTTTCCCACAGGCTCAGGCTGAGAGGAGCGTTACCATGGATACGCAGACTCACCACGACATGTGACCGCTGGTTAATTCTGATCAGGTCTTTGGCTTTTTCTCCGTTCCTGTCCGTCTCTCGCTCTCTGTTTCCTCTGCTCTCTATTCCCTCCCTCCATTCCCAGCCTTACCTCTGAGCCTGGGAGCGGAATTCTGGGAACATTTTTCCATGTGAAACGCCGAGCACCAGTCGAGGGGTGTGACGCCACTGCATTGTTTTAGCCGGCGAAAAGAGGAACCGCGCGCGATGAGGCCAAATCCTGTCCACTCCAAAAAAACAGCCACTTTCTCACACTGGCTTCCTTCCTCACTGGACAGCTCAAAACAATCCCATAATCGTAGGGCCTAAGGAGTGTGAACGAGGAATCAGCCGCACAGAGAGCAAAAGGGAAGCGGGCCTTTTTCTATCGGTTTATGCAGACTGTTTATGAGCCATTGAAAACAAACAAAGGGGCAACACTACTCATGCCCCCCCTCGACAGCCGCCAACTGACACCCACACAACAAAGAGTGAACGGGCATTATATCACCACGAAACAACTAAGCCGCTCGGCTGCTGGAGATTTTTTTTCAACCAAGCTGTCTTGTTGCAAAAACAATGAAAAATCCTTATCATGAAAAACGGTTGGCTGTTCCTGAGGGCAGCCTTTTTTGCCTTTTCAGTGTTCAGCTAAAATAATATATACTGTCACCTGGGAAGTTTCAGAGATGGAATGTTCTTGATGCATATGAATTCTTTATGCCAATGTTGTATTCATTTAAATAGAAATTTAATAAATCAATGATAATAAAAAAAATATAGCCTATATATTTATATCCTTATTAATAATAATCAAGAATAAATGTCAAGGAAAAAATGTTTCTTTTTTCACATCTGTATGAATTCTTGTGGCATTCTAGCATTGATTAACAGTGGGGGCCGGAGGGGTCTGCAGATCCAATCAGCGACATGAGGCATTCCCGCTCATTTGCACATGAGCTCTGACTTTTCAGTGAGGTCAGGAAACCATCTCATCTATGAGGATAGATTCGGCTGCTGTGGTGGTCTATCTTCAGCTGTAGCGCTGTTCTCAGGTCAGAAGTTTAACGAGTTCCAAATGTGTGCATAAGGCCATGGAGAGGCTGCATACGTGCCTCCCCTTGCGATGACTCAGATAGCCCTCCCTCAAAACCTCCGCTCTCATCATCCTATTGTTTTATTATGCCCTGCATTCAGCACGTATGGACACTGACTTTCCCTGCCCCCATAATCTATGCAATATATATATATATATATATATATATACACATACATGCATACTGTAGGGTCAATAAGGTATTTGTTACACACATGCATGTGTATATTTAAGAAAAAATATGTTTATATATTAAATATATGTATATACATTTATATATAAATAAAAAATATACATTGTATATATATAAAACAAATAGTACACACACACACACACACACACACATATTATATAAACAAAAACTTGTATTTTGGATGCAATTAATCACTGATTTATCATTGCCTATAGCACAAAAAAAGTAAATATATTTTTATCTTTGAAGCTATATTAAATCATTCTGAGCACCAAATCACCATATTAAAATTATTTTTGAAAAATAATGTGTCACTGAGGACCAGAGTAATCGTTGCTGAAAATAAAGCTTTGCCATCACAGAAATTTAAATAGACAACATTTATTAGACAACATTTATTTTACGTTTGAAAGACATTGTACTATATTTTGGATTAAATAAAAGCAGCCTTGGTGGGAAAAATATTTTTTAAAAGGATTTTAAATCATATTGACTGCAAACTGTTTCTGGGAACTGTCAAGGTAAAAAAAAGGTTTTTTCTGACAGTGTACAGATATATATTTAATTTGCATGGTATATACTGTAGGCATACATGACCCTTGACTCAGTCTTCCCTGGGTGTCTGCATGCAATAGGCTTCATTCATAAAATTAAACACGGATGTTCATGGCTGCAGGGCTCTTGTCAAGTGTCTCTATTAGGAGCAGATGAGCTTGGGCCTTTGAGGAGGAGTCCGGACCGAGTTTGTCTTTTTCTGAAAGTAAATGTGTGTTTACACTATGTATATAGAAACAGAACGGGTGAACAAAAACAAAAACAGCCGGGGTTGTGCGGCGTTTCCTGGCCTGTGTGCGTGCACTGTCCTTCGTCTCGCCCCACCCGAGGATGCTGTTCCTTTAACAGCTCGGCTCAAACACACACACACACACACACACACACACACACACACACACACACACACACACACACACACACACACAGAGGCTGGGAAAAGCCTAGTCTGACATGGCCGAAGAAGGGAGCAAGCTCGGAGGAAGCACCTGTTCTTCCGTGGCCGCTGCTGTTGCGTTTATCTGACCCCAGTCACATCAGGTGGCTTCCTGGTTTGCGTCAGTTACTTCTCCCTGAGGCCTGGCTGTCATTGGGCAACTCTGGCCCCGCCTCTTCCTGTTGCTGCGATGATCTTGAGAGCTTTGTTGCTTACTGGTTTCTGAGAGGACAGCAAATTGGTGGGTCTTCGGAGCTGACTGATGGAGTTTCTCATCAGCCGCACTCTGACGTGCAAATATACAAGCGCATGCACACAAATAAACCCTCTCAGATTGTGAGATTGTCTGGTTTCCCTGTTTACATGTGTTTATATAAATAAATATATGTATGAATGGAAGAACTAATTTAAGAGGGCGAGAGAAATTCATTAAACACACATACAGTGTACTTGCTCAAGCGCCTTGATGTTTACCAGCAGAGCTGTTTCTTAGTTAATGCGACACAGAACATTTGGGAAATTAAATGATGGTTGAAAAGCAACAGCAAACATGCAGCTTCTCACACGCATATACAGCTCATAACATATGCGTACGAGTTTTTATGAACCACTCACCAAGGCCATTGAGTTTTGGGTGAAATAAATACTATGATCTTGCATGCGAGCAGAGTGGTGAGCAATTGGACCGAAATCAAACGTTATGGGTGCTTTATACATTTCAGTCCTGAAGTAAAGTGGGAAATCTGAGTAAACTAATAATACTCGACTTAAGTTTTACTTTCCACAGTTTTAATGAAAACATTGAAATGAGCTGTTATAAACGTTTCTGCTAAAACACACGTAACATTATAACATCACATGCGTTTAGTCTACAGTGTGTGTTTTTGTGCACGCATGACACAATGTCTAATCAAATATTTAAAAGATTAAAGGTGTAGCACATCACCTCTTTCTTTCCGAACCCAATGTTACACAACAGCAGACTGATGAACATGTTTACATACCAGTGTTGTTATTGTTAATTGAACGTAGAAACTATTAAAATAGTTTTTGATATTGAAATAAAGAATACAATGAAATTATTATTAAATATTAAAACAGCAGCAGCAGCAACAACAAAAAGTGTATTAAGTACTGAAATGAATTAAATTAGGGTTAGAAATAAAATAACATTTAATATTTATAAAGTAAAATGTTGAAAGTGCATATAAAGTCAAACTAAAATTAGAATAAAATTTCAAAATATAAAACTACTGTAAAATGTCATTTAAAATATGAATAAATATTATTATAGTATATAAATAACACTAAAATAACACGGTTATGCTAGACTAAGCCCACTTACAGTTAGGTCTACTACCCTGAATGCACAAAAACCAGATGATTTCAGTCTGGCTAAAGTGTTTATGTGTTATTTAAAAAAAAAAAAAAAAAAAAAAAGGACAAGTTGTTATTTTAGTAAGACTGAAATCAGAGTTTTAAAGTGCATGTAAACATACTTTGACCTCACATAAACTCTACAGAGGTTGACTGACACCTCACTCAACAGTATGTGAGTAATCAAATATAAGCCTCCCTTTGTGGCACTGAAGTGATTTCTTTCACTAGTAAAATCCCCCCCAAAAAAGCTTTCATCAATTAAGGTATAGATCTTTTAAGGGATGGAATTTTATTGTCGCTAATGCCATAAAACTAACAGGAGCACGACTGTGTGGCTATTGACTGTTATGGATGGTACAGCATTTACAGTGCAACTGAATCTTCTTTACTTGCAGTTCTTTTCTTTTTAATAATTAAAATAATTGTTTTCAGACTTCCTGGTTATTCCTGTCCATTCTGTATGAGACATGGAAGATCTAAAAGATTTGTATTGTGTGTGTGTTTAACCAGAATCTTTGTTATCTCTCTTCTCAAACTCTGTAGAAATGTCAGACTGAAACTTCTTATCTGCACTATCAGGAAGAGCATATCTACGTCATGGCTCTGGGTTTTGTGAGGTGCATCAAACATGGAAGTTATTCCACAGCGTCATCACTCATCCTGTAAATTCCGCTTCCTTGTGTCTTGTTTTCCAGCAGGTGTTTCTCCAGAATTACTCCACCCCTTCCCTTCAAAGCAGACTTTGTTATGTCTGTTTATGCTTGTTGTTTGTGAGGCCGTTTCTTGTTCTGTCCTCACTCAGATGAAGAAAATACCGAACATAATGACACAGGGTAATTGCAAGGTAATTTCCTGTTTAATGACTCTGCGTTTGATGACTTTTGTTGTAGTTAATGGCATAGGCTTTAATGGTCCTCTCCTGCAGATGAAGGCCCAAACCAGATCATTCATGTGATTCACTTGAGGGCATTCGGTCTGGTTGGGTCAAACGTAGCTCTATTTTCTAAGAGACGATTACCTTTTGACCGGGTCTCAGTGGTTCTCTGGTGCTCGTATCTTGTGGTTTCGCCCCCCATAGGAGAAAATAGACTCTTCATGGACTTCTCCATCCAGCTCATCAGCTGTGTATCTTCATTGACAAAGCCACACTGATGGGCGTCAAACCAGTCAGGCTCTTTGTGAATGGGTTTCTGAGGATGCTGTGGCCTTAAAGCTGGTTCAATAGCTGCTTTCCTGTCATTACCCCCTTCCCCCATCCCAACCTGGCCTTTCCCTCTGTCTCATTTCCTTTCTGTGAGTGCCACGTTTTGTGGGGGTCCGATAACAGGGCCATAGTTCCCATGGATATCCCTTATGGGGGAGGGAGTGATATTGGCCAGGGCACAGAGAAAAAGAGTCGCTACATATATTATATTGAACATTAAGATTGGCTGTGAAAGCAACTTGGGTACAAGTCTAGCGCCAGTTATACCAAATATAACTAATATGTGCAACACAAAAACGAAAACAATCTCTGCTTCACATAAAATGGATTATAGATTCCAGATGTTCTTTAAAGGTCTACTTCCCTTTATTGCTGCACTTGATTTGCTTTGTTTTACTTTTTTAAATTCCGTGGACTCTCAAATAAGATCATTCTTATTTTCCCCATTGCAAACTTTAAAAAGCAGTTTTTCCATGTATAAAGATTTATACTGTACAAATTAATAGATGGGTAATACAAGATTTGGGAATATTTAAAATATATTGAGCACTGCTAGAACTACTATTTATTTTATTATTTAATTTTATTTTCTTGAACTTTAACTCATTTAAAATTTTATTTAATTAGAATATTAATTGTGTTAATAGTGTTAATTTCGTTGACGAATAATTTTCGTCAAAATGTTCGTCAACGACATTTTTTTCACTGACGAAAATAAGACGATAACGAATGAAAACTAATTTGAAATAAGAAAAACTATGACGAAAAACTATTGACATTTTCATTGACGAATAAAAACGAGACCAATGCTGCGTCCGAAATCGCTTACTTCCCTACTATATAGTACGCGAAAAACAGCATGCGAGGTGAGTAGTATGTCCGA
>JAUCNO010032691.1:0-18647 GCA_032353835.1 Enteromius viviparus | reverse complement strand
ATAATTCATTATGAGGAAAGCGTGAACTCTTGAAAAATAATACAAAGTAAATACAATTAATTTATTTACTTTTATATTTATAGAAAGTTCTATTTTGACCCCTTACAGGCTTTGATCCCCCCCCCTTTTTTTTTTTTGAAGGATGGGGCACAACGATACTATTCTGCTTAGGGCACCCATTTGGTCAGCAGCGGCCCTGCATGTTCATTATCAGTGTGGATTTGTGCAGCTCGTCAGTGAACAACGGCTGTTTGTAGTATATACTACTCAATGTGAAATCACGCACCTGATGGCATTTACTGCTGATTACATGACGGCTTTACTGACAAAACGAGCAAACATATCGGTCGATCTGGATCGCAGCATCCCTAATTTCAAGTACATTCACAACATTAGAAACGCTAGTTGGTGTTCCAGTATAATCCGTCCGCCGAAACTCATCCAGTTAGAAACGGTCCGCGGTGCAAAAATAAATGCGATTAAAATGCGTTAAAAAAATGAACGCGTTATTTTTGGGAAATTAATTAATCTAAATTAACGCGTTAAAGTCCCGGCCCTAATTAATATACAATTTAAATACAAACTGTTTACTTTAATGTAGAAATAAACTCAATACAGGTTTGGAACCAAATAATGGTGACCAAAACGATGTCAGAATTTTTGTTGGGGATCACTTTGAATGACAGTTTAAATCTATTGGGCAGAAAAATATTCCATGAACGGACTGGATCCTCTGATGAAGTTTGAAATGACATTTCTAATTTATGAGCTCAACAACTTTTTGTGATGCGTGTATGTGTTTTCATGTGCATTTGTGTGTGTTTTAATAGTTGGACTCATACCTGCTGAGCATATAAAATGTGTTTTTTTTTAGTGCCACATGCTCTTATTTGCTGGCTGAGTGCATATGCAGTGGTGAGTGAGTGTGCTTATGTGTGTGTGTGTAAGTGAAACATATGAACACTGGCAATCAAGGTGAACAGACGCTGCTAATTCAGGTCGCTGATAAAATGTGTCGATGGTCCTTTGTGGGGCTTTCATTACTGTAGCGGGGTTGTGCGTCTGTGTTTTCTGAAGCATGCTGGTCAATATTAGTACTAGAGTCTATCTCAAAGGCAGATGTTTGTTCTTCCTCCACCCCACCCTCCTCCTTTCCTCTGCCATCTCGCTCTCTCTTGCTCTGTTGTGATGGGTTTGTAGCTGACAGCCAAGACAAAGCCTATCTACGGGAAGTAGAGGTGAACGTCAGCAAGAACAAGGCCCTGATAGTGGACTTGGTAACACTTTACAACACTGCTCCATTTGTTGACATTAACTAATAATGCTAATGCATTTATTATTCTTATTTACTGATATAGAGTTTACAAATGTTTTTTTAAACTGATTACTGTAAAATATGTACTTGAAGAGTCAATAATTTAACACCACATTTGCATGTTCAAACTCAATATAATTATAGTTAATAC
Source organism: Enteromius viviparus (assembly GCA_032353835.1). Lineage (NCBI taxonomy): Eukaryota > Metazoa > Chordata > Actinopteri > Cypriniformes > Cyprinidae > Enteromius > Enteromius viviparus. The sequence goes on along the minus strand of JAUCNO010032691.1, from coordinate 17,181 downwards.
TAAAACCATAAATATGTACTAAAATAAATGTTAGCTGAAATGTAACGTGAGACAAAAAAAATACGATAAAAAAATGAAAACTATACAGACATGAAAAAACAATAATTAAAAAATGTATAATAATTTCATATAATATTATGATAATAATGAACATCATTTTATATGTTAAATTATAATATAAAACAAACTAATTTAAAATATTCAAAACTATAATAGTGTTTAAAGATCATAAAATAACACCATTCTTTGATGTTGGTTAATGGTCACATGATATTCAGGTACTGTGCATGAAAGTGCATCTATGCATGTTGTAAAGGAGAGATGTGCAATTCAAACTTGTGATTTTTCCCTGACAGATGAATAAAACAAGCTCCTATTATTCTGGCCTGCTTGTAGGACATCTCTCCATCTAAGCAAGATTATGTGGCAAGAAAAATCACTGAGGATTTCATCCACACAGCTGTGGTCAGATAAAGCTCTACCGCGGCTGTAGGGCCAGCAGGGGTCAGGAGGAGCTACTTTCCCTTAAGCCATCCAGATCTTTAATCAGGGGCCCGCAACCACACACACCAATAATTTTATGCATAACTAACAAACATTTACACACATTTATTTGATCTGCTTTTATAAATCACTGTGTTTTTGCATATTTGCCCCTAGATCATTAACAAAACAATACCTTGTACTGTAACAGATGAATATGAGTCATTATATAAAGCTGCTTTTACAAATAAATTTATAATTATAAAACTTCTACTTGACAAAGAATGTCTTAAGTGTTAACACGTTGCACTTTCATCATATGCTGAAATAATAAAAAAAAATTGCCTAATATGCTGAATAATATTCTCTACTGAATGTGACAGGATAAAATGCTTAAAACCAAAATATTTGGGTTATGGGGTTTTCTCATTTGCATTGTAAATAGTTTTTGTAAATAGTTACAATAACTAAATAAACAGCTTTCCTGCTTATTTTATTTGACATGTTATGCTTTACCTACAAGGGGAAAATTATAACTAATTCATAAAACATGACTGCAGTTTTGTCTTTTCCTCATAATTGTTACAGTAGTGATATTATGGGGAGTGAATCAGAATTTGTGGACATAAAGGATTCTGTTTTAATTAAAATTACTTTTTCAGTTCAATTGTTTTCCTTTTCTGTTCAAATTCAAGTATATTTGAGCCAGAAAAGCACTTAACAGCATATTTCGGTGTTCACAGAATGACTCATTTATTGCAAGCAAAACTTTGAATCTGTCTAGTTCTCTCTTGGAAAGGTTTATTTGTTACACGGTTCATGTCATGCTATTTTATCCATTTGTAGACCTATAATTTACTGCCAGTCAAAAGAGTCTATAAAACAACAACTTGTAAACATGTAAACATTAAGGCTTTATACATTGCCGAATGCTTCCTGCTGACAAATGAAGGTCTTGCCATTTGGCAATTAATAATATGAATTAATGACACGAACTAAAGCAAGAGTGCTAAATTTACTCAGTAGCTTTATATGTTGTATGTATTGGTGTAGCAGAGGCATAAAGTTGGTCTATATCTGTGAGGCAGATATTCAAACGGGCCGTAAACTAAACACATCTGCCAACTTCCTCTTTTGGCCTCAGGTTATCAAAGCCCTGCAAAGCCAGTGATGTATAAAAAATCACTTTTGAGATTTTCTCCACCTTCTCTTCATAACCTTGGAGATGAAAAAATATTTTATTCAGTGGATTTAGTCGTTTTAATATACCGTGTACACATCCCCGTTGCACGAGCTTATGTATATGTGTAGTGTTAGTTTGCATGTCAAAAATAGATTGCAAGAGATGAGAATAATGTTTATAATTGCAAAGGCCTTTGTGTTTATCTGTGTGTGCGTGTGTGTGTTTAACATGGAGAACTGGTGTAGTGTGAATTGCAGTAATTGCCTTGTTTGTTTTGTTTTGGCTGGTTCTGTGAGCTGGTAAGCCACTGCTTCACTGCCTCTGATTGTTTGTCATTTGCCATTTCAAGTGGAACTAACAAGCGTACAAACCGAGTGGGATCGAGAAATTGTGTGTGCGTGTGTATGCGCGCGTTTGTAATACTTTGAAGAAAATATATTGTCTCTTTTTTTCTCTTCTCTCATCAAGCAAAATATTCTTTCCACCTACGGACATTTTAATTTGTTACGACGTCCACATCTCTGTCATGTACACAGATGATTATATGCCGGGCAAAAGTGGGTGCGCGCGCTTGCCTTCGCTTTAGTGTGCCACCTGAGTCACTGGAAGTACATTATCGCTAATGTCCACTTCTGTGAAGTGACCTCATAAATGACCGCTCGGCTACACTGGCAGTGAGATAAGAGTCTGATAGTGGAGTGCCACTGAAAAGGTCACAGCTATCGTAAAGCAATGATGAGCTGAGCGAGGGATGAGTGGAGAGGAAGAGAAACAGAGAGGAATAGAAACATCTTTGTGTTGAGGATCAAATTGTAAGTAGGAAGCGGTGCAAAGAAAGTAAAAGGGGAAGGTAAAACATAAATATATGTTTAGCAAAATGGATAAAGTGGACAATACATTGAAGAGTCTTTGGCGCGCTCTTTTGACTCGGACAATTAAGCAAGCATACTAGCAATCACGCGCGAAGCTGTAGCAACCCTGGCAACACCCCAAACCATTACAGTTTTGATGAGCAGCTAACTTAAAGTAGCGAAGAATATTGTTCAGTAGTCTGACACTTTAATTATTGTCATAGTGTAGCTTTTCCATTAGCGAAACATTTGCGGTGTAAATGTTTTAAAGAGAAGTAAGAAACACCAAGTCTGATTCATTCCAGTGAATCGGTTCGTCGTAAATGCTCTTCTCTGAGGCTGCATTACAAAGTCTGATTCATTCTAATGATTCAGCTCGTCCTAAATAGTCCTCTTGTACATAAATAGTTATGGAAAGTCCGATTAATTTCAGTAAATCTGTTCACTGTTCTCATATGCTGTTTTGGAAAGTCTGATTCTTTCAAGTGAATCGATTTGTCTTAGGCTAAATGACTCACTCTCTCTCAAATGTATAGCATTAGAATATCTGATTCATTCCATTGAATCGGTTCGTATCCTCTCTGAATTTGCAGTAATTAGTTTAATTTATTCTAATAAATTGGTTCGTCCTAAATGGTCCTCTCATTCATATAGTCATGGATTTTCTGAATCATTTTTAGGTAATCGGTTTACCCCTAAATGTGTGATCTCAAACATTGCGTTGGAAAGTCTGATTAGTTCTAATTAATCGGTTTGTCCTAAATGGTCCGCTCTTTCTTATGTTGAGATGGAACGTCAGATTAACTTCTACATTTTTTTTTCTCATATGTTGTGTTAGACAATAGATTGATTCAATTAATTTATCTGAAGACACACTTTTTCAGTGTGTTTTCAGTGCTGAATCATTCAGGTAATGCAATGATTTATGCATAACTGTTTCAGGCCCCTTAACCTAAGGACTGTATTCTCAACTTCATTATATAGAGTTGATATTTGATTTAGTATATATTTACCTTTACACGATTGTCCATTCAAAAACCTTTTTTCAAAATGTACTCATTATACAGTCTTAAATATAAAGGTGCTTGGTTCCATAAATAACCTCTGAAGAACCCTTCTGTTTAACAAAAGGTTCTTTAGTGAAAGAAGTTTCTTCAGATTCTAAAAATGCACGAAAGAGATTTAAATTCAAAGTAGATACACTTTTTTTAAACGTGTAAAAATCTAGTTACATCTGATCTTAGAAAAAGGGTGATAAAATGGCTTCTTGCATTTGAAAAGAGCACAGAAAGTATGGTCAGATTGAGAGAGAGAAGACAAAAGAAAAAGTGAAGTGGCTCTCCGGCCACTGAAAAGCCCAACCAGATGGAAGCACTCAGAGTGACGACTCCAGAGCTGTGACATCATCAGGGCAATGGCTCTGTATGGCATTTCCTCTGATTAGTTAAATGGCCATGATTGTCCGCTCAGCAAACCACTCGCGCACACACACGCACAGATGACCGTGCAGGCTGTTGCACTGCGGTAATCAGCCAAATGTGTATCTACATAAGCCTCCTGATTATAGACCCAGTTGTTGGCCCAAGTCAGACCACTTGGACAAATCAAATTCTCATTAAAGTTTCATTCGCAAATCCTGAAATTGGAACAGAAATGCAGCCTTGGTATGTCTCTGTGTTGTCCTTCCAACTTAACTTCAGAATCTAAAGTTCTAACAGTGTTGTGTTCATAGTATTCACGGTCTGGACAGCTTATGGCCTTATGGGATTTCTCTGTATGGAGTGTTGTAAACAAACTGAAACAGTATACCCTGTGAACTCTCTCAGCGAACTATCGTATGTTCCCATATTTATGTTTTGCAGCACTATATTAAGTGTTGTTTTGTGGGTGATCTCAAAACGTATAACCAGCTGAGTTTGTTCAACATTCTAATTAAATTAAACAGTTAAACAGAAAAAGCTATTCACACAGCAATAGATTTTAGCAGTTTGATCCAATATTTTAACACCTGTTCGCACCGAGGATGATTACTACATTACTGTGTCCACACCAAACCTGATTTTAACCAATCAGATTTGAAGAAGCGGTTTACAGTTCTTGTGAAATGAAGGCTTAAAATCAGTGTGCATCAGTGTCGGTCATCATCATTTCCTCTGATTTTAGGCATTACTCATGGGTAAGCATGGGTTAAGGTGTTAAGATATGATCAAGAATTTTTGCATTGAAATGTTGTTCCAGGTTCAACAATATATGTTGACCTATAGGGACACGTATTACTTGCCGAAATCAGAAGGTGCATAAGGATAAAGGCAAAGGAGAACATAGCAGGAACCATTATTAAAACTATTTATTCCAGTTGATAAACGATAGAAAATTGATAGCCAATCTGAATCCATCCTAATGCTTTTAAAGAGATCGAGCATTTAAAGCTTCAGACTGCAAACCTGCAGCGCGCTTTTACAGTAAACTGAAGGGTAAACCATCCTTTTCTATGGACGCTATATTGCTCTGCTGTGAATGGGCCTTTATAAAAAACCACCATAGGATAATGTTCATACATTTAGAAATAAGTTAATATGAAGAACATTTAACATAACACTGTGTAATCTAAAACAACAACGGACAGTTTAAAAGAGTTCTTTATTCTACGACAAACTTATAAACCTCTTAAAAACCACAGAGTGATGGGATCCTAAAGGACAGTTATTTTTTAGAGTGCACAGTTTGACTGACCTTTATCTCACTTTTTTAATCGCCGTAACATTTCACTATTGCTGTAAGATTTACTTGTAAACTTAGATACTTGCAGAGCAGGCTGAATTTCTCTAGCCTATAGGAGCAGCGACCCAGCTCTCCAGAAGGCTGGTCAGGGATTTTGCATGGATGCGCCTGAGAATGCCCGAACCAATCACAGGGAGGCAGATGCATGTAAAATTCGCCGCTGAGTTTGAGGACTGGATTGAGCACATTGTGCTGTGGGACAGCAGGAATCAAGCATCTGGGGTCGCGCTAACATATACTGTATTAAACTGATGCGCACTAATGCGCACACTGGCACATCTGACGCGCGCATTTGGTTACGCTTCTATCATGGTGATACGCGTTTGAATCGAGGATTATTATTTTAGAAAGACTCCGATCGTGAGTATTACGGATAACAGCGGCTAGTGCGTTTGACAGTTTGTAATTTTCCCCCTGTTTGTTTGTTGTATGAAATCATTGCTCTTCGGACACCTCTTACGCATTAGAAAGCTTCCGATACCGCACAAGTTCGTAGCTGGAATTGATTTTCGGACACGTCGTTTTGGAGATTTCTATCAGTAGGACGGTGGTCCTCTTGTATGGATGTAGTGGCTCGGACTGAGTCGGACCGATCCGGGGGTTCCAGACGCACTTCCCCGAGATTCCCCAGCAGCATCACCGTCCAGCCGAGCGCATCCAGCAGCAGTCGACATGATCCTTCTGAGAATACTTCTAAATCTGTTCGTCGTTAAGGGTAAGACTCTTAAAAGCAGCCTCCATGACTTATTTTGACACATTAGGGTCACACTTTACATGACAGTGTTTGTAGTGCATTTACATTAATACATACAATGCATGTTTATTTTAATTAATGAACAACGTGAATAATATGTAACTGTTTTGCCTAGAAAAAAAAATTGTTAGTAAGTCATTATATTTACATATGCAGTTACAAGGTGAAAGATGACCGCAAACTAAAAGGAAAAGATAGATAGATAGATAGATAGATAGATAGATAGATAGATAGATAGATAGATAGATAGATAGATAGATAGATAGATATTTTTGTGAATGGCTCCTTGGTGGTGAACTAAACTAAAAGAGATGTATTACTGTAAAACCATGGTACTGTAAAAAGAAGGATTGTCTGAAGTAAACGATTATAGATAGATAGATAGATACTTTTTTTTGGCCAGAAACACTGTACAGCATAGAGCATAACACAATAAATATACAAAGATAAGAAAAGTCTACATTATATAACTATTTACACAATAGCCAATATATTACAGGCAAATAGTGAGAAAAAAAGCGGGACAGAAATCAGTGTTCATCGCACACATAAAAAATTCTACCGGTTGCACACGGTATGCTGTGTATTGGATGTATTATTCACATTTTGCATCAATTATATTGTACATGTTATGTATAGTGCATACAACTTATCGCACAGGTGTGTTTTAGGGTGACCGCTCTGCCATGTGCTGAAACAATAGAAAGGGTTTCATTTTCTAGAGTGCTGTACGCTGAGCACAACAGATGTGTCTGTCACTCCCTCACATTTCTGTGTACTTGCTTATTACGTTTAACAAACGCTTTACACTCTTAAGAATAGCCCCAACAGCACCAGGTTATATTTATATGCTGCTGTGTTGTAAAACCAACATAAAGAGCTTAAATGAGCTTAACCATTAATATCACTTACTGTTAAATGTGTACAAAAACAAAAATGACCTTTAAGAGACCCTCATTCGATGTAGCATTCTGAGCTCATCCTTATGCTTTGTACTTTTAACAGTTAATTACAACACTGAGATTTTCAGCCAATTATGTGTACTTTACAGCCCTGTGTTTATTTTCTTCACACCTTCGAATCACAACAGCATAATAGTTTTAATATCTCAGGCATTACAGGAGTTCTTCCGAGAACGATAATCCGCACAGGCCAGGTCTAAAAATATAATTCCGTCAACAAATAACAGTATGTTATGAGACATCTGTCACAGTCAGTATTATCCTAATTATGTGATGGCAGAAACGCACACACATATAAACAGAGACAGATTAGGCTGGTAAAGGGCAGCTCCATGGTGTTCCCGTAGCACAGCAACCAGCATTTGAGGGATCTTACTTTCTTTCCCCACCTGGGACGACAGGGTGCAATATAGCAAGTGTCTTTGTAGCTCAAGTGGCATTCATCATCATGAGTGGTGTTTGTCGCACCCTGGTGCCACGAGAACAGGCTGTAATGCGCGCGCTGATCGACAGGTTTATTTATTAGCTGTGTTAATGATTGCAGATTTGATGTGCTCGCTCATGCTGTGTGTATCCCCGGGGGTCGGGTCGTATATCAGCTGCACGAATTGCAAAAGGACCCCCTGACGGATATCAAGTGGCAAAAAGATTTTGTATTTGCATAAAGATTCGCATGCCTGAATATGCTTTTAAGAGGACCTGAGGTGGAAGGATGTGTACAAACACCGAGTCAAAGATTGACGGCCTCCAGGCAGGTGTGCATGGGTGAGCCTGTGCCAGCCGCGTGCCCAGGTGTGTTTGAGAAAAGGTGCGCGTGCGCAACTCTGGACTTTGGCAGCTTTAACTCATTCCGCAGCGACAGATGCTAAAAAGGTCTGGGAAAAACATGCCGGGCATATCCGCTGCAAAAAAAAAAAAAGAGCATTTCAATTTTGGTTTTTGGTAGAATATCTATACATTCTCAAATTATGACCCATTGACTTTGAGAAGCAAAACAAAAAGTTTGTATATAAAAAAGACTTTATGCTTAATAATCATGTTGTTATCTGGTCATTTTGATGTTATTGCATTGGACTAAAACTTACAGGCTTTGTCAAAAACACTGCCCTCTTAATATTGCAACCTAATATTGGATTCAAAGTTGTTTTCTTTCAGTTAGCACACGTGTTATTTTTTTTTATCTGATTGATCCTAGGGCTCATTGATCGAAGCTTTTGCACATCAGTTCATTCACTAATAATATTTTTTGAGCACAAGCTTAGATCATTGAGGCCTATGATATAGCAAATCCAAAAAGAATGCAAAACCTGTGCTTACCGAAAGTAAACAGCTTGACTGACTGAATACAAGATTTAGTGATAATATCGCAAGATAAGATAATTACAAGGTCATTTTACTGGGAACACCAAATTAGGTTTTCAGCACAGCACAAGGGTTAAAACCAGAACGAATATCTGCCAGTGGGGTAAGAAAAATACACTTCTTACCACAGTTGTAGATATTTCAGGCTTAATACCTAAAGCAATTTTTCTTCTCATGTGGCCTTAATGTATTTTCAGGACTGTAAAACAAGTAAAAAATACTGAGTATGAAAATATTTTTTTGTTGTGTAATGGTTTCTTCCTCATTTCTGCTTTTACTTAAATGAGATTGCTGTGAAACGCATGAGCTGCACAAGTTAAGAAATGTTTTGGGATGCTTTAATACACCCAGGTGAACCAGGCTTCGTCAGCGCATATACTAATTGCATGGAGAAAAATATGCCATAATGGACTCAGATGCATCCCAGCCAAGGACATACCCAGGGACAGGCAGACAGCCTAATTACATGGCCATTTTTAGCAAATCAAAGAGGAATCGTAAGAACACAGGTTCAATAAACCACACGGGACTAGTTAACAAAAAGGTAATCTCCCCTCCGGGCATGTTTTCTTCACATATGAGGGGACGTTTAGGGTCTTTTCAGGGTCGCGTGTGTGTTTTGTTGATAACCAGGATTTGGAAAGGCAAACACGGTGACGGCAGATGGTGTTGGACTCTCTCGCCTCGACTGGAAGATTCAAGCCAAGCGACAGAATCAGAAAGAGCGAGAGTGTGTGTGTGCGTGAGCTCCACTCGCACACGGCTTTTATGATGATGTTGTAGCCAATTTTCATTAAAGGCGCTGAGCACTGTGATTTAGCGACGAGGACTGTCTCAGCATCACGTCCCTGCAGTGCACTCCTTCCTCCTGGGGCTTTCGGATTGTCTTCCGTTTCTCCTCCCTGTCAATCAGACGGGCCCATCCGACCCGGTTCTTTTAATATCGCCGCCATGCTTTGATGTGACGTGTCACCAATAGTGAATAGATACGGCGCTCTGACCCACATTTGACAAAACCCTCAATGCAGCAAATAACAGTGTGGGCTAGAAGTCTATACAGCACATTAACTGTCAGAAAGATACTTAAATATAGAGTTAATGGCTTCCTTTTCATTCCTTGACATTTTGTCATCCTTGCTGAAAAACAGTCATTCACTGTTTTAAATGGATGTAAGGGTTTGTTTGTGTGCGTTTTTTCTCAAGTAATTTGTCTAAATTGTTGGTTTAGGCCCTGGGATGCAGCATCTGTAATTTAGCTGATGGATTCTTCAGTTTTGTGTGGATCGACAGAAGAGACGTATTCTTGATATGTATCTTGATATAGTGGAGCTCGGTTTACCACAGAGGTTCAGACGGCTGTACGCATTGATTAGTTAATCACGTTAGACCCGCAAATATCGACAGCTGGAGCCGGTTTGCTGTCGCCGGCCATAAATACGGTCACACAAGGATACTTAGATTTACAGTACACGCTTGCGCTGTCTTTCTCTATTTCACTCACCTCTTTATTTCTTTCACTCCCCTGTACAGCTGAGCTTCACTGCAGAAACTGCGTCTGTCGTTTTCTCTCAGTGTGTGCATGAGACGTAAAGCCTCAAGGTGTGTGTGTGTGTGTGTCACTGTCACTTGCTAAATGTGATTTTAGTGCACACACACACATATCTCGTAATACCCGGCCAGCATGTGTTTGATTGCCATCAGCCTCCATACTGAGACGGTTTCCTATTGTGTGAGGCGTCTGCTGTCTGTCATTCTGTTTACTTTCTTTACTTCTTTCTGTTTCTTTCTCACTCCATCGCTCACTTTACAACTCTTCTGTGCACTTGTCGTTTTTTGAATCGTTCCCTATATAAAAAGAAAGACACGGAAATTAGATATTTTAAGATAGCTTTTGTAATAGTAATGAATCATATTTAACGCCATTTGGACTGTTAATCCAAATGGAGATCATATAAAGACATTGGTGCAGATGAGTAAAGCATTGAATAGACAGTCGAAAAGTCAATATATTCATTGTTATATATCCATTTCTGGTCTGCAGTCAATAAGAATCCATTTTGCGAATCGACTTTTGTTATTGTGTCCAGTTTAGACTTTATAGGCTTTTCCACCGAGGATGTATTTAGGAACTGTTTTGTTTGGATATGCTGTTGCATTGTGTCTACCTGTTTCTCAAAAACATTTCTTGGAAACCTGTTCTATTTTATTATGTTCTGTCTATCAGTAGTAACAGCTAAAATAACCAGTTGTCACCATCAACTAGTTGTTTATTAACCTATTTGCTCTTGATTAGTATTAATAAAGCACATATTCTGCTTGACCATATTCTACCTTCCTAATCCAACACCTAAACTTAGCAACTACCTTACGAACTTAATAAACAGAATTAAGAAATCATATAGTCAATAGTTTGTTAGTGGTGAGAATTGGACCTTAAAATAAAAGTGTGACCAAAATAAATTTTGACAAATATTAACTTAAATCAGTGTTATTTTATAATAATTAGGATATTATTATAGTTTTTGAATGTTTGTAAAGCGTTTAGTATTTTAAAATGAAAATGATTTCCATTTTATATGGATTTTGTTAACTTTCATATAAAGTTAAATATGTTTTTTATGGTTTTAATTTTAGTTAACTAGTTAACTAAGTTTTAGTTGATATCCCTTATATTAATTATTTATTAATTAAAATGTATTATTCATTTAAATAATACATTAATTACTATTAATATATCGAATTTTAAAGACATGGCGCGACGCGGCGCGCCGCTGCGCTTCTCGTCCGGTGTGCGACCCCCTTTAGGCTGCCTATAGACATACCAAGGCAACAAAAAATAAGTTTTAAATATGTTTCTATAATTTCAGCGGCATGCAGATAACACTGCCTGGTGTTCTTATGCCGGACATGCAAAGAAAATTATGTCGTGATCACGAGAAAACAACTTTTGTTATGTCGAGAAAACGAGAAAAATAAGTCGTGATCACGAGAAAACAACTGTTCTTAATTAATAACCATATTGTTCGTGTTTGTTTATAATTAGATTTTTTGCTTCTCCGTATTTAAGATTGTTGAATTTCAAAAAGGTAAAATATCTCATAGGAAATGTAAAAGATCATGGGGAGTTAAGGAATATAAAATCTGGAACCTGTAATTGCAAAGGATTGAGCAATTTAAAAAAAAAAATTAAGCAGGTAATGGATTTTTTTTTAAATAAATCAATGCTGTTGTTAACGTTTGTTTGTCTTTTTAACAAATATTTAACCAATGTAAGGCTTTGTTCTAAGAGTATCTCTTAGAACCGCTCAAGCTGTCAGTCAAACTTCACAACTCGGCCCCCTGAGCACACATCAGTCAGTCAGAGCAGAAGCAGATGAACGTCTTCGTCTTGTAACAGTAAAATATCTTGTTATTTAAAAAAAAAAAACATTGTCTTTATGAAATAAACACTAGTATGTCTATAAAGGTTCATATAATGCATCACCACACCGGTGTGATGTTGACGTAATGTAATGTAGTCGTTTTAATGATGGGCAACTTTGCTTTCTAAAGGACTTGCGGTGTAACTGCATTTGAGTTTGACACAAAGCAACCGAGTGATCCTTGTCAGCTAGGCAAAATACATATATTATAAGACATTTCTATTTCTGTTTGCTGGCTAGATTTAAAAAATAAAATCTAGTAGTGTATACTCCCCGCTCATCTTCACTTGTATAAACATAGAAAAACATGGTTTACTGTAATAATGTTGCATTAAATAGTGAAAAAAAAAAACTTTACACAAGGAGAATGAGAATCATCATGTCACTGTGCATTCTATATATATTTTATCAGGCCGAATGTAATCTGCTTGTATGCAAAGCAAAGGGGGGGGAAATAAACATCTAACACAACTAAATGAGAGAGAGTGCACAACTAATTCACAAACACAGGACGAATAATACACAGACAACCACCCAGGAGGCAAATTGGTAAAGCAAAATTGTCTAGAAGGCCAGGTGTACTGTTTACGGTTTTGCACTGTTTAATGCCAAGCTATCGTAAAATATACTTTAGAAATTAAATGGCTTTAAATGGCTTTCTTCTTATAGCCATTGAGAGGGACATCCCAGTGGATCATGTTGTGGTTTCCTTTGGTCTTATCAAAGATACACTAGAAATTCGGGTTAAGATTTCAGAAGATGGACTTTATTCTGCAGAACAAAAAACCCCAGCGTGTCTACCCAGAGACATCCCTGATGATGTCTCCTGAGCAGCCCCTTCCTCCTGCCTGAGTGGGCTTTACATACCTCTCTTCCTGACAAAAACATGTCCTTATAAGGTCTTTAGAGAATGCACTTACATATCCCAAAGTGACCACTAGCATATAGATCTAAAAGCGGCCCCAGTCTCTATATGGTCTCATTGTTGTAAAGCCTCATTGTATACATTATAGCCTACAGCTAAAACAGGACATACCGTCCATCTGTTTAGGCATGTCACTTAAAACACAGACTGAAACCTGTTTCTAATGGTAGCTAAATTAATACACATTTGGTTGTATATTAAGATACATATTTGCTATAGTAATGCAGATTGCACATACTTCAGTTGACTTCTTGATTAATAAAATCTTCTTCAACTGCTGTTTATATATGATTGTAACTGTCAAACAAGATGCTCAGAGAATTAATTTATTCATTAGTTGTATCCTTTTATATGTTGTGAAAATTATGATGTATGTGCACAAATGAGAAATCGATATTTAATGAATGTTTTGACAATAACATAGTTTCGGGTGGAGCGCTGGATGAATTACACACAGCTGTTAGCACTCAGCTAATCAATTCCATGTTATGATGGCTCAATTAAAACTTTCCCAAGCACTATATAAAACACAATTCCCCTTTCATTCACCTTCCTTCACCTGCATCCTCTTAAGCCTCCGCCCGCTCTACTCCTAGCAAATGGACCATCATTACACTCCGGCAATCTCTCACCGCCGCGGGAATATCCTAATCCCGTAAAGCAACCCAGCAAGACCTTCTGAACATTCTAAATAAACATCTTCCGGACGCCATTCCTCTTACCACTCCACCGAGGAAAAGAACGCAAAAAACAGCAACTCAGACAGACACAAAACATGACACTGTCAATATTTCTCACATGTCTGCTGAATTATCAGCCCACCCTGACCCTAACTTCTCTCACTATCTGTCCTCAGGTCTAAAGCACGGATTCCACCCCGGAGTTTCCTGCATCCCCACCTACTTTTTCATCTGCCCCAACCTTTTATCAGCAATAACCGAACCCGACACCGTGGACATTGTAATCTATAAAGAATTAGATGCCACTTTTATGATTGGCCCTTTTCCCTCTCCCCCCTTCAACACCTTTCGGGTCAGCCCAATCAGCATTGCTACCCGCAAATACTCTGGCAAAAAGAGGCTTATCATAGACTTCTCCTCCCCAGCATATACAGCTTAATTTCCCTTGAGGAATTCTCCCTCCAATACCATAACGTTGACCAAGCTATAGAAATCATCAAAAAAGTAGGCAGAGGCACATGGCTTGCAAAATTTGACATCACCTCTGCCTTCAAAATCATACCCATTCACCCCAAATTCTGGCACCTCTTTGGCATTCAGAATCAGAATCAAATTTCAATGGCGGAACCTATTTTATTTCGCCATTCGTCTGACCTTCGGATTTAAAAGCAGTCCCAAAATATTCGACTTGCTCTCCAAAGCAATCTGCTGGATCCTGTCAAATAACTACCAGATCCACCATCTCATCCACGTACTCGAAGACTTCCTAGTCATCTCCCCTTCCCACGCCCCTCCTGCTGCTGACATGTCAATGATCCTCAAAGTTTTCAAACAAATCCCCATTGCCCAAGAGAAAACTCTAGGACCCAGCACCTGCATCGAATTTCTAGGCATCAATCTCGTCTTACAGAAATTCGAAGCCTCCCTCCTAAGAGAGAAATTGGATAGAATCATCACAACCTCTACCAATTTTCTAACCCAACCCCAGTGCTCCAAACGCAAACTCCTTTCCATTTTAGGGCACCTAAACTTTGTAATGCGTATCATTCTTCTCGGCCACCCTTTCATTTCCAACCTGCTAACCCTATCCTCCTCTGTCCCTTCCCTCGAAGATACCTTAACCCTAAACAACCCTTTTCTACGAGAACTCCACCTCTGGATTTCTTTCCTTTTCCAGTGGACCGGCCATTCTTTCTTCTACAAAGACTGTTTGGCTGACCCCGTAGACATTCAGCTGTTCACCAATGCTGCTCTATCCTTAGGCTTCGGAGGCTTCTATCGCAACCGATGGTTCGCCTCCCCATGGCCCTCAGAACTAACAGAAGTCCTACCCCAACAAGCTTCAACCGCCCTGTACTAACTATACCCCATTGTCGTCTTTGCCACCCTCTGGGGCAAAGAATAGACTGCTTCCTGCATTCTAGTCCATTGCGACAACTAAGCCACAGTCCACTGCATTAACAAACACAGCTCCCACTCCCCAGCCATCATGCCCCTGCTCAGACGCCTTGTCTGGATTTCTACCATCAATTAATTTGTCATTACTGCTTAACATATTCCCGGTAAAGACAATATCATTGCTGACTCCCACTCTCGCTTTCTGTTGCAGAAATTCAGGATGCTGGCAACAGATGCCGACCCTCTGCCAACCCAAGTGCCTCCCTTCTCGCAGCTGATATTTCCCTAAATCACCCACTTAGACCACTTTATGACGATTCACTTAATGCTATGATCCAAGCAGTAGCCCCCAGAACCCTCCAGTCGTACCTCACAGCCTGGGAAGCCTTCCCAGATTTTTCCTATCACCTTCTTCATCTCGTACCTCAATTCCCTCAGATTCTTCCAAGCCAGTTCAATCAGAGGATACCTCAGTGGAATCAAATTCTTCCACAAATTATTACAAGGCTCCGTTCCCCCCATCATCCTCTCCAAAAAGATATTCCTCGCCACTTCAGCAGTGGAAAGAGACCTCGTCCCTAAGCAAATCCAAGCCTTAGGTCGCTGGACTTCTGAAGCTTTCGAAAATTACATCCACCTAGACCCTGTTTCCATCCAGCAAGCCATGCAAACCCTCTCCTGCCCAACCCAAAAATCTTAAGTCACCACCATCTGGACTACTTCATCAAAAAAACCCTTCAAAACACCTCTTTCCAACCCCCGCAGAGGTTCCAATTCCATCTAAGCACCCCACAAGAGGCCATCTTTTTTCCTCTAGCTCTAGCTCCGCAGAGACCTAGAAACCGCTACCCCTGCAGAGGTTTATTTATACCCACGTATGAGGGGCGACAAAGTTGCTTTCAGTGGTGCTGAAACAAGCGGTTGAGGGCAGAGCGCATGAAGTTTTTTACTAAGCATGCGGGACAAGAGTTTTCAATATATCGATAAGAATATGGATATAATTGATGGATATAATATAACAGAGTCCGCAGCTCTGCAGATATCCGCTAAAGAGGCGCCATGAGCCAGCGCATGGGATGAGGCCATACACCTTGTTGAGTGAGCTCTCAGTCCGATGGGGCAAGGCTCTCCCTGGTATAAATAGGCCAGGAAGATGGCTCCTACCACCCAGTGAGCCAACCTCTGTTTGGTGACAGCATTCCCTTTCTGCTGACCACCGAATCAACCACTGCAAGAGGGCCCGAGCGCTATTCAGGCTCCGAGCCGCGTCGACAGGGGTATCAAGGGAACGTTGACCGCTGTGCCAGCAGTGGGGCAGCCCGTAACGGGGCGGGGACAGGGACTGTTTGTCTGGCTGCATTGAGCAGCGCTTACCTGGCTCCCGCGCTGGCAACACAGCGTCCTGGGTCAACATTTGTGAAGACAAAAGAGATTTGTGTTAGATGGGGACCTTCGGACACTGGGCCCGGAGATGATAAAATTTGTATTAATTCACTGGCCTTTAGTAAAAGCTCAAAGCAGATAGGTCTCTCAGGTGAGTTCCCATATGTAACGTCGAAGTGATTCGACTGAAAGGGTAACCTGGGAAGTAGATTGTTGTAGGCCCTATTAGGCATTAAACTGCCAGAAATTTAAAAGACTATATCTCTGTTTGCAATGAACTTTCAGATCTGCAACTTTGAAGATATTGTTTATGCTCAAATATGAAAAAAGTGAAATCTCTATCAATGACCCCTGTAATAGCTTGCACACTCAACTGTTTGCGAAATGGAGCTTTGTTCTAATGTATCCTACCTTTCTCATTCGGTACAAATCCAAATATTCCATAATATTTTCATATTTATGATGTATCTGAATTCAGATCTGTTACTTATTATGTACATTTTAGGCTTTGTACTTCAGTCACATAATTAGTATGGTTTGTGTGTGTGTGTGTGTAACAGCAGGATCACTTCAACTGTTTCCTTATACCAGCAGAATCAATTTAATACACTCCATCATTTATTGTCTTATTAATGATGCATCACAATATGTATACTTTTATTTTTTTAAACACTCACAATGAAAACAAAAAATGTGCATTTTTAAAATTATCAAATAGTATGTTCCTTTATGCCATTTGTTTTTTCTTTCTGTGAACAAATTAAACGTCACAAAAATTAACTGAAATTCAGCGTATATACATTACTAAATTAAATATATTTCAAGTATATATATTCTTTGTCTTTGTGTATATATGCTGCAATATATACAATGGAGGAAATAATTATTTGACCCCTGCTGATTTTGTAAGTTTGTCCAATGACAAAGAAATGAAAAGTCTCAGAACAGTATAATTTTAATGGTAGGTTTATTTTATCAGTGACAGATAGCACATCAA
>JAUCNO010032488.1:0-18675 GCA_032353835.1 Enteromius viviparus | reverse complement strand
CGATTTTGAATCGAATCGTGGCATCAAGAATCGGAATCGAATTGAATCGTGAGATGGTAAAAGATTCCCACCCCTACAATACAATACTGCTCTCTCCTAAAGCCAGCTCTAAAAACTGTGCTATTATTCACTTTCCATCATGTTTTCAATACAGACGCATATAGATTTTGAATAATCTTGATGGTGCTTGTTATATGTGTAAAATCAAAACAACAACATTGATTTTGGAACAACATGAGTGTTTCATATTTGGCCACTTATTTCCTCTAGATGGAGCTGAATGCTTCAGATTTCTGTGACATAACAGATTATTGCAGCATGTTTTTATCGGCAACGCATAATTTATAATTAAATATAGACCTAGTCCTTCTAGGCAGTAATAACAGTGGTGACACTCAAAAGAAAATTGCATTGTTCTACTGGGTGACCTTTATTTTAATTAGCCCAGGACAGTAAATATGCAAATAAAACAGTCCAGATATCCATCAGCGGCTGGGTGGAGGGTTAAACTATCTCAGTGCAGATGTGATCTGATACAGGAGAACACAGAACTGCCATCCTGTTAATGAAACAACATATCCCAAAACATAACCAGAGCATTATTATATTACATTTTTTTTTACATTTATAAACTCTTTGAATGACATGCTTCAAGTAGAACCAAATAGAAAAGGTGTTTTACAGATTGATGCAATAAAGAAGCACTTAACAGTGTGCAATATATGCGTCACAAATCATCTCTGGAAAATACTGCACTGTTGAGGCTCTCAGAGACCCCAGGGATTCAAAATAAAATTAATGAATAAAACATTTTTTCTCATGCTAAGATTTTCAGATGGTACACAGCCACTGAAACACTGAGCTTTACGAATGTTACTATACTAAATATTTTTGAAAAGAGCATGGCTAGTATCTCAGTAACAACTGTCTTCTGGAATTTGACTAGTCAGCAGATATGTGACCCTGGAGCACAAAAGCAGTCATATGTAGCACGGGTATATTTATATCAATTGTCAACAGCAGAGGTTTATTTATTATTAGTGTTGTTTTATGGCAAAAATCATTGGGATATTAAAAATCATGTTCCATTAAGATATTTTGTAAAAAGTTCATCTGGACAACTTTAAAGGCCATTGTCTCAATATAATTTTTTATACCCTTAGATTCCCGATTTTCAAATAACGTTAGTTGTGTCACAGCCAAATTTAGCCTATTCTAACAAACCATAATTCAACGAAAAGCGTATTTATTTAGCTTTCAGATATATATTTTAATTAAAAAAGACATTTAAAGAGAGAAAAAAGAAAACTTCCTCATGAATAATTGACGCATCACTCACCCTCGTGCCACCAGCAGTCTGAGCGCGTCCAGGTTGCCGTGGTGCGCGGCCCAAAGCGTCGGCGTCATCCCATCCTCATCCGGCGCGTTCAGATCTTTGCGCGTCGCCTCTTTCAGCAGGTGCAGGTGCCCGTCTCGAGCCGCCCGGTGGTATTTGTCGTTCATAGCGGCGGCGACTGACCCCTCTATCCCGGCTCACGGACGCTCATTTGGCGTGAGTTGTGTTGGCGAGGTTTCACGTGCGATCCTGGCGTCTCCACTCCAGGGACTGCAGGCACGCTCGCGCGGTTGCTATGGGAGGAGTCCTGACTGAGCACGCCCACTTCCGATCAGCGCACACCTGACAGATGAGAACTCGGTGACACATTCAGGTGAAATCACTCACTGTTACAAGTACATTATCAGACTGATCAATATTGATGCAGGATATGATGCAATGCTTTCTGTATTTATTCAGTTAATCAACCTATATAAACAAATCTATATAAATATTGTCTATTTTATATATTCATCCAGGCGTCATGCATTCTCCTGTCCTCAGTTGAGAAACTTATTACACAACAAACATTAAACTAATCCAGTCCAAACAGAGTCAAACCCTGCTGTGACCTCGGCATGACCTCATCCTAGCAGCTCTGATCAAATACACAGTCCTGCTGTTGGTCAGAGCACCACTGAAAGCCTGGACTTGTCGTTTTCACTTCTATTGAAAGTGCATGTTATTTGAACTTAATTAACTTTAATCAAAATGTTGTAGTTGTCTTAATTTGAGGATGACATTGCAAATCACTTATTTCTCCATGACCACTTATTTTTTTTATTCATTCAGTAAATGTATGATGCATTAATGACGTCTCATCCTGCATTTTCCTAATGAAATATCCTGTTTTATTCAGAGACAAAATATTGCCCGTTCACAGATCATGCAGCATTTCATGTTGATTTTTAACAGATTTCTTTTAGAAGTTTTTGCATCAGAATACACACAGAGTTCAATCACACTGCATAATGTATCAGAAATAAGTATTTTACGGGGCAGTATAAATTCATTCATTTATATATTTACAACAAAAAAGGTCAGAAAAATAAATCCTTATACTGAATTACTTTTTAGAAAAAGTGTACATTTGAATTAAATCTTTGTGAACGTTTCAGTTTGGAGAAATTGAGTCTTGTTGAGTTGGTTGTCATTAAATTCTCTGGATCTCAAACAGCTTGACATCAGTGTCGTACCAAACAGGAGGATCCACATTACTAAAACAAGAAAAAAAGTTATTTTTATCATGTTTTAGGAGAGTTCAACATATAAATAAATACAAAACATCACAACTGATCAATAAAAGGTATATCACAATTCATTCTGTGTGTGAGTTGTAAGTTTGAGTATAGCTCCTAAATTGTCCCGTAGAGGGAGACAGAGCGCAGGACTCACCGTAAGTAGATGATGCCCCACATGTATGTGCGGAACCACAGAGCCGTGCCCTCATTGGCCTGGTATTTGCGGATGAGGATGGGATGAGGAACCGGCAGCAAACCCACCAGAGTCCCATGCTGCAGAAACTTCAGGATCTCAGACTCGTCCGTCAAACCTCTACAAGAACAACAAGAGCATCCTCGCTCAGTCAGGTCAAACTAAAGTGTAATGAACGTGCTTAAAGATTCAAAACCACATTTAAAATGGAGAATTAAAACCTGAAATCTGTTAAAAATCAAATGTTTTTTTTGTTTTCCAAAAGTGGCACTCGCTCCCAGTTAAATTCAGTGTAAATTTGAACATTTTACTTTGAATGTACAAAGCACTCAACAAATTGGCTTCTTCATATCTCTTAGATCTTCTCGATTTTTAAGATCTGCTTCTGCACTTACTCTTGCTCCCATGCACTCGGACAACTTCCATGGGATCACAAACTTTTGTTTTTTGGTTAGTTTGCAAGTCTTTTAGACAGGCTTTTATGTCTGATTTGTATTGGCTTTTATTATCTAATACTGTTTCACTGTTTTATGGACTTTGCAAGCTGTCCTTGAGTACCATGAAATAATTAAAATAAAATGTATAGTAACCATTGTAACAATGGACAATACATCTTTGTTAACATTAGTAAATAAAAACAATTATTTATTGCTAGCTAAGGTCCATTAAATAATCTTAATGTTCTCTGATCGAATTAATATTGTAAATAGTTAAATTAGCATCCACTAAGATTAATTAATGCCTTAGAAGTAGTATCTTTTCTATAATGTTAATTAACACAGTTAATGAAACTAATGTTAACAAATGGAACATTTATGTGAAGTGTTACTGATAAACTCTTTCAGGGTGTGTGTGTGTGTCTCACTTGTCTATGCAGATTTTCTCCACCTGAGGCACCAGCACCTGCAGGAGTCTCATTATAGTCTGCAGAGGGAGTTTACTCTTCCAGGAGAGGACCTGAAAGAGAGCATGCAGAGGTTAGACGTGAACAGAATGAATGTCTTGGGGAGGAAAACTCATTTTCCTCACAAATACTTCAAGTCCTCATTAGCTTTTATTTGTCTTATGACTGACCCAGTCTGGAGTAGGAGCCCAGTCCGATGAAGACGACGCACGTTTCAGACTTCCACCAAAATCTTCTTTTTCAGACTTCTAAAGAATTAATAATTATTGATATTAACAGAACCAAGTAACACAGATCTAATGTGAGGGTCATCAGTGCTGCTGTACCTGGTCATCTTCAGCCGAGATGGGCTCAGTGTCTCTGACCTGTGTCTCAGAGCTGTGATCTGATTGGCTGTGGGTCGAGTCTCTCTGCTGCAGTAACAGTGTCGTTCCATCCTCAGAAACCTGGGATGTTTCTGTTAGTTTATCAATGCCTACAACATAAACCAACAATTTATATGTTTATTTTTAATGCAATATATATTTTTTTTATGTCACTAGCAAGGCTATTATTAAGTCAAGAACAAAATGAATAACAAAAATTAATACTTTTAACAAGAATTATAGATTGATCAATAGATGAAAAAAATTCTCAATTCAAAATGTGCAGAAGGAATGCACTAATAAACACTGTAATGCAATTATAGCAGTAAGACAGTTCTGCGAAAGTAATTATAGCTAATCATTTTTATGACAGATGCCAAACTCAAAAAAAAAAAAAGGTATTTGAGATAGTTAGTTCAGGCATTTAATCACATGATCTGTTGAAGTCACATGGGTTTTTTTGTTGCACCTCAAAGAGTTTATTTAGTAATTGTGCATCCAAATCTTTTGGATAAAGAATCCATCTGCTTTTTTTTCCCTTCCGTGCGATTCAATTTTATGATTTTATGCAATGGATACATAATTTCCATCCAGCATTATTATTATGTATTTCAAAAACTGGACAGAAACAGCTACTGGACTCTTAACAGCCAACATACTGAGGAAAAAGAAATCAACCGTGTGTGCTGAAGTGTGTTTCGTACGTGGCATGGCCTTCAAGCTGGCGTTCAGAGTGCCTGTTTGAACCGGTGTGGTTTTATACGTTCCTTCACTACAGGCAGTGTTGTATGGGTTGCTGGTTTCCATGAAGACGGCATTATGGGTGCTGTTGCTCCTGCTTTTCTTCTGCAGGGCTTTCTGGATCGAGTTGACGTCCGTAGGCAGGTTAGCCAGCTGGTGAAAGAGGTTGCGCTTGCGAATGATGCCGTACACCAGGTTAAAGTTACCTGATTTTAAGAGACAAATGCTTATAAAACTGACAGTAAACAACCGAGCTGCAAAGACCAATGTTTTAGGGTTGTATTCCAAGGTTCACCTCAGAAATCATGATTTGCATTCAAATAAACAGACTTTTGCTGCTTCATATTTTATTAGTCATTTAAATCCACTGTATTTACAGCAGTGAAGACGCTTCAAAAGCAACTTACCATCAAACTGGTACTGAATGATGTTGTTAAAAACTTCTAGCAAAAAGAAAGCCAGGTGATGGTTAACAGGTGAGCTGAACAGGAACCACGGGCTTGAGAAAACCTCCAGCAGGTGTAGTAGTTTGTTGGCTGCTACCATAGACAGACTTTTCAGGTAAGGAGACACTGAAAACACAAGACCAACGATTCATCAGGCAGTGAAAACAATCTCTCAAAATGTATGCACTTTTTAACCTTGCTTACCGTTGACTATGATAGTGAGCAGACAGTCATACAGGGGCTGCAGTCGCTGATGTCCACTGGTGATGATTTTATGGAAAACCTGTCAATCAAAAAAAAAAAATAAATAAAAAAAATACACACACACATACATATATAACATATATATATATACACACACACATACAGTAATATAAATGCAATATGCATATATATATGCGCCGTACATATATATATATATTATAAAATTTTGTTTGCGGCTTTTAAAAATGTTCAGCATTTTCAATATGATGTGACAAAGGCACATGAGTGCTTATCTCACCACAATCAGCAGGTCAGCATGAGTCCCAGCGAACACGGAAATATCCATTGGCACACGCACACAGTATGGTTTATTCAGACGAACCCCAAAATTTCTCTCTCCACTTAACAGCAGTAAGATGAACACGCCGATGTGGACCAGACCGACACGTGCTGCAAACAGATGCTTACATAATAATACATATGGCTATTATCACATGCACAGTTCATAATAATAAA
This sequence comes from Enteromius viviparus, assembly GCA_032353835.1. Classification (NCBI taxonomy): domain Eukaryota; kingdom Metazoa; phylum Chordata; class Actinopteri; order Cypriniformes; family Cyprinidae; genus Enteromius; species Enteromius viviparus. The sequence continues at coordinate 12,690 of JAUCNO010032488.1, read as the reverse complement.
ACACCATTAAAATGGGCAATAAACTGAATTCAGATGAGAAAACACAGGAAATAATTAAATATGAAAAATATCATTTTAACAAATAAAAATGTCTCGCAAAATATGTATGTGTAATGTTAAAGGCTTCAAATACTCACACTGATTGGCACGAGCGTCGCTGAGATAGTATAGAATTGGTACCAGAATATCCAGCACATCACTGCTCTTCAACACATAGAACAGGAACTTCTGAAATTTAGGAAACGTCAGAGTTGTTTTTTTGATCAGTTACATATGAATCGCATAAGTCACATAGTTATTGAAAAAATATATTTTATATAAAAAGTAAGTACTTTATTAAAGATTTTATTATATAAAATAAAATGAGATAAGGTGTCACCTTGTTGAGGTCACAGAGTTTCCAGAAAAGCACCAGCAGCTCCTGATGAAACTGGATTTTCTTGCAAGAATGGGGCAGGTATGTCTGCAGCAGGGGGTTATTCAGCAGCTGGCCGATTCCTCGCAAGATAAAATGAAAATCCTACATGCAAAAAAAATATGCATTTAGAAAAATACAGCTAGGTATTATAAAAGACAATATGTGAGGATACTGATCATTTACAGTGTTTTATTGTGTAAAGTAGAATCTGAGGGCTGTTGTGGTTGATTTGGGATGGTTGTGAAGTGTGTGTGTGTCTCTCACCTCTTCTCTATGAATTCGAGACAGATAGTTTACAAACAGGTTTTCGCCTCTCGTCACCTGAAAAATATATTGAGGAAATATCTGATCCTCAAACTGTCATAATACAACATACACATATACTAGTATCCCATCTAGGAAACGGTCTACGAACTCTGCCTGGTAAGATTTTATCCAAGTTATAAGCAAACATTCTGAAGATAACGTAAATACAATGTGTTTTTATAATCTAATGGAAACACAGGCTAAATGTTTGAATGACATTTTTTGAAAGGTTTGTTTTTTAAAATGTTTAGAGAACAATCAGAAGTAATGCTTTCATAATTTGCAAGAAAAAGATGTGTGTATTTTTGTTAGTGTTCTGTTACCTGGCATCCTTCAGCAGTTGTGTTCTTGTTGTAATCAGCAGAGCAGGTGTCAGTATTGGTGCTGGTGTTTGAGTTATCAGTGTGCTCCTGCTCCAGTGAAACGATCAGAGTCTGCAGAGCCAGCTCTGCTAGAACCCCTCGCTGGTCAGAGAACATCAGGTGATTGTACGGGACGCCGTACCCGACAGGATCATACGCACACACCACGTTAAGAAGAGAGGTGAAGAGCGGCAGGGCATGTCTGACAGACGAGACAGAGAGAGAGCAGTGTTTAACTGATGCATCACCTATGAATGATAACACATGAGAGCATGAGTGGTTACCGGTTTTCTCCAGAGCAAAAAAACAAGACCCAGGGGTTGAGTCTGTGTGTGTCGGATGGAGACTGGTACATTTCCTCGGAGAAACATGTCAATAAAAGCTTCAACAACTCTGCCCTGAGAGAGAGAGAGCAAAAGTAGTCAATACGGATGCTATAAATTAATCAAATAAGAGTGCAGAGAGATTTACTTTTCAGATTAACGCTGTTCTTTTGAACTTTCTATGCATCATGGTTCCCACAAAAATATTGGGCAGCACAACTATTTCAACATTTACAGTGTAATGAATCAATAAACAGATACAGAAAAGTACACAGAAATGTTTCCTAATATAGGAAATATATTTTAATTTTAATTATGATTTCTGAAGGATGCAGTAATGATGCTGAAAACTTAGCTGTGCATCACAGCAATCAAATACATTAAAAAAGTTATTTTAATTCCAAAAGAATTCACAATATTTACTCTGTTTTTGATCAAATGAATGCAGCTTTAGTCAGCATAAAAGACGTCTTTCAAAAATGTTAAAATATTGTGACCCCAAACTCTTGAACGGTAGTGTATGTACTTCTCTAAACTTGGGTGATTGACAGGCGAGTAGGCGGTCCTTAACAGTGGTCATGTACACATAAGGATGGATTCGATTTATAACAAAATGTAATGAGGCCACATGCAAACTACTACCAGCTGTATCTAGGTCAGAATGTATATTAAATAAAATATAAGTGCTGTAAAGAGGCACGGGGCAGTATGGAGCAGCTGGATCTCTGACCTGTTGGAGTCATGGGTGTGACTGAGAGGCGGAGCCTGAGCAAATCCAACGCCAGCTTCCCAGATGAACTCACAGCTGTCCATTGACTGGATATCATCCTGAACACACACATAACTTGTCTATAAATTAAACGCTTTTTATTTATTTTTTCACATGTAGACGGACAGAAACAGTGTTCCTGCATAGTGTTTTTCAAACTGTGAAAGAATTAATGGAAGTTAAATTATATATAAACTAGTGCTGTCATAATTAATCACATTCAAAATAATGATATACACGTAAAAGACACACACACTCACAGAGTACATATTTTAAAAATATAATTTATATATCATATATAAATATGTATAAATGTAACAATTTTCTTATATACATGCATGTGTGTGTGTGTACTTATATAGCACATAATAAACATACACACGTGAAAAAAATATTTTGGATGTGATTATTTGCAATTGTTTGCAAATTAATCAAAGTGAATAAATAAAAACAAACAACATTTCTTTTTAAATAGTAAAAATTAAAAACATAAAAAAAAAGTACTTATTTTATTAAAGTTATTTATGAAAATATGATGTCATTATTGAAATATTAACTTCTCAGGAGTACTTCAAGTACATATTTAACATCAAAAAAGTTTGGAAATCACGCAAGGAACAAAGATGCTGATAAAATCTTGGATAAAAGCAAATCTGCCGAATGCATTGAATTTTCTGTAAATTACTTTGTGATGTCTGCGCAAACATTTGAGACTTCTGTGCTTTTATTAAAATAAGCAACCATATTGTTGAATGGCTGTTTCGCCAATTTCAGACAAACCCGCTTCAAGATGGTGTTTTAAAACATGAACTACTGCTGTGTAATTTTCTGTGTAAGGTGTTTCTTAGTGGCCAGAAAAAGTAGTATAGATCTGATTTTATCAGTCAAAACCTCTTCCAGACTAGGAAGACGAGAGATATAGAGAGAAGATTACCGCACTGGTCCTGCTGTGGTTCTCCACTGTGAAGTCTGGGCAGAAAAGCAGATCAGAAATAGCTGTGAGGAGAGACTCCGCCAACGGCCGGGAACTCTCATCATCACCTTCATCCTACAAACAATTAAATCTCTCATTTTACAAAAAAATTATGTTTTTAAATCTCAAAAAACTAATGCATGCATGACGAGTGTTTGAGGAGATATTGGCTTTCATGCACACAATCACATCATCAATACACTCATTCTGCTCCCTTCGTCTCTTAATCACAGGATATTTAATACTTTGAGACAGACACAATCAGAGCAGTGTTTAGGCTGGTAACAGGAGACCGCAAAAATGCACTGCACAACAAACTCTCTCACACACGCAACTCATGTTTTAAACACACTTTAAGCTAGGCAAAGCTTTTCTGTGTATGTTCTTAAAACCTGCTCGCACAGCTCAACTTCACTGACGATAAACTGCAAGTCCTACTTTAGTGCATTTTCAACCATTTGGAGAGTTAACCACTCTGAAAGCATCTTTCCTCACCACAGACTTGCCCACTTTTGGCACAGTAGACCAGAAGAATCCCCGCCAGTCTGGATCCTCGAAGATATACGGCAGAATCCGGGTCAGCAGACGAGAGCAGCTCAGCACGACCTGACGGTCTCTCTCACACACACAGCCTGAGTCAGCGTTCAACACCAGCCTTTCTACTGCCTGCACAAAAACACACAAACACTTTCAAAATGTACAATGATTTATAGATTAAGAAATGACTAGCACTTTCATCAAATCAATTAATTTACATATCTGTTTGAACTTATTATTGAATGTTGATGTTTAAAAAAAAAAACATCAAAATATAAAATTTTCAAGCTAAATAAATTCATTTTTTAAGCTTAAACTTTCAATTTTAGGTAAAAACTATTTTTTCCATGTCGAAAAGATTGATCAGTATTCATGCATATTCATATTTGTCCTAAAAGTGATTGTAGGATATGGGAAAGAGCCTGAATATATTTTACAAATGATTTGAGAATAATCTAACTCATAGATAATAAAAACAAAACAAAAACAAACTAAATTGGGTCCAAAAGGCTAAATAACAAAAATAAAGAAACAAAACGAATAAATACAAAAATAAAATATTTTATCCATCTCTTCGGAGTCATTAAAGTGTAATTTTTTTTATTCAATTTTTAATGCCATGCCAGCATCAAGGTCAATTTTATGGCAATCTCTGAATAAATTATTTAAGGTACACAATTAACGAAAGGTTATGAAAAGACATGTATACTACACAAACACTTTAAAATACATTCCGGTGACACATTTTTAAATAAATCAGTTAAACACACACTGAATTAAAACCCTTGTCCATTTTCATCAACAGCAGTACAATCCAATAAAAAAAAAGGCATCTTAAATACATGTACGTTCATGTGAGAGTCATATTATTGGTCAACACATTTTTTTGTTTTATTTTATGTGGCCATTGTCTTGAGATCATTTAATAATTTTTTCTCATTATTGACCTTTATTATGGGTCACAGACTGTACCTTGTAACAGAGAGTTGCCAGATTGGATGGAGACTCCTCTCTTACAGCACGGATCTCAGCAGCAGGAACCAGAGCAAAAATATCCTGCGAGGTCAAGTTGACGTCAGTCCAGAACTGGTCCCAGAACACATCCTCAGAGGCCTCGACGGGCTTCAGAAATAATGTCCATTATTCAAAATTAAAAAATCATAACCTTTCAGAACAAATGCACTGAGATGGTGCCATCTTCAGTCCATATAGACATCTTCCACTATAGATTTTTTTTCATTAAATTGGGTGCATCTCGTCACTTAACTCACAAAAGTTGTCAAAAGTGTAAAACATGTTTATGACCTTAAATGCCTATATTTCTTATAAAATACAACATACTACTTATACCATTCTTTGTTAGTTACAGGAAAGGGTGTTGACGCAATTATGGCAATGAATTTAAATCCTTCACAAACAGGATGTTTTTAAGAAGAATTAAATCAGGTCATCTTCAATTTAAATTTAATACATTTCAATTTAGCGTCCCCTTTAAGACTCAGTAAGAAACAAGAAAAGCAGACTTAACATAATCAAAACACACAAACAGCATGGCACAGCTGTCATAACGTTTTTAATTCTCTCTTTTTTTTTTGCATAGATCTCAATGCTTTGACATTAAATTATGATTAAAAACATAAAATTCAATATTAAAGGAAAGTTTAAATGTGCAGACGATTTAAGAAAAATACATCAGGCGACAGTATTCCATCTGTTACACTTTTAACGGCGCTTTGGAACATTTTAACCTTACACAAATGCTTATAAAAGTCACGCATGTCAAATAAATCAAACCTGACCTGTGTTTTTGTAGTAAGTTGTATCACCGCTTTCCTAAAGTGCAGTTTGGAGTCTGAATTACCCATCTCGCTCGGATCTGTCCCCCGCGCACCTGTGGCGCAGGTGAACACGACGCCAAATAACCAATCCTACTACGGCAAAGGTTTGGCTCATGAATATTAATTACGCTGCACTGACGTAGACGTTAGCCTATCTGTCGCATCCAATCGCGTTATGTATTTATATTTGGGATTCATTGATTCGCCAGCAGCATCAACGGCCATTTCAAGCGTTAACCAATCAGTTTGGACGATTGAGCAATTTTGCAGTTACGTCATGAATATGCATGAGGTAGGGTTTAGCCATAGTAGGAGGAGTCATTTGTCCGTGAACAGGATGCAAGCGTGGTATTTTCCGGGTGTGTAAAGTAAATATTTGCTTAAAGATTATTCTTTAAAAGTGGAGTACCTAAAGCAGACTCATAATATTAAGCTGTTACTTTAAAGGCGTGGTCAACAGTGAATACAATGGACTGTGTTCTCAGAATAACACGCAGTTTTAGGCATGCTAACTCGCAATTAATATTTGATCTCTCCCTAGTGTTAATAGGACTTTATATTTCTCTCAGAGATGTAATTGTGGGTATTTTTTTGCACCATTATTTAAATATCTAAAAATAATTTAGATAGTAGCCAAAAGTTGGTTGGAACCTTAATGTATAAAGTCCTACTTTAATTGTATTTGATCATTATTGTGAATGTAAATACTTTTGAATGCAGATATAGTATGTGTTAGTTTGGCTTCATATGTAGATATCCCTTCTCAATGTTTATGAGTGCACCAAAGCTGCTGACATAATAATGATGCAAGAATCAGATTATTTATAATATAGATTTACATCATTCCACAAGTAAAAAAAACAACATTTATTTTACACTGCAATCTGGGGTTTTTAAGATGATATTTAGAAAGAACTGTTTTTGTTTAGATATTTCAAAATGGCAAAAGCACCATTAGATGACATTGTTTGTCAAAGTATTACAAACACAATGTATTGATATGCACATTATTTAAAGATTTTGAAAATTCATGCAAACATATTCATATGGTTTATCTTGCTCACTTGTAACTAGTCTTGTTTATGTGTAATTGGTATAATTTGAATGAACTCATTTCATGCTGTTCTCTTCTCTTTAGTGATTGCTGGAGATGTTGGTTCTTACTGCTTATTTTTCTCCAAAAACAGTTTGCGTCTGATATCACCCAGCATTTCCTGTGTTTTGACTTGTGGAAAACACATGTTTAAAACCAAGAAAGAAAAACTCTCATTAATGTAGCATGTTATACACCCAAAGATGGGCCACAAAAGCAGTCGTATATTAAATCCAAGAGGCATCGTCAGATGCTTTCAAGGCGTTTACAGTGGTAAGTAGTAATTCTGTATGTTGCTGCTCTGTTTAATTTAAAGGCCCAGTCTGTGTTTTGAAAATGATACTTTTTTTCGTAATGCATACAAATACCTGGATGACCCACTGACCTTAATTTCATTAGTCATTTTACATAAATTTATGTCATGTTCATACTTTATTTTTAATGAACGCAACATTTCTTGGTGTAGGTAATGCATTAAATGTAATTGTAACTTTTTTAAAAACTTTATCCTCTGTTGTTACAACCAAGGAAATCCTGGCATGAAGAAGAGGTAATTAAAACATTGCAAACATATAATTTACATTACATTACTTTTTATTTTGGTTTTATTTTAATATTAGCATTACTTTATTGTTCTTTTCTTCCAGACATAGTTGGCCCTGGCAGTTGGATGTATTTCTTTTTAATACTGCACCATGAACATGTTTAGACTGTCTTGTTTGACCACCAGATAATTCACAAGTGACAACTCTAATCTTCATAGAAACAGCTGCTCACAAGTTTCCATCCACATCTGCACAAATGTTGTATCTGTTTGATCCTTATATCTTGAGCCCACGGTTGCACACATGCAATGAAACACTTGATAGCCAGGGGGTACTACTGGCGCCATATTTTTGTAGACTGCATTGTAATAAACAAAGGTGCGCAAGCAAATAGTCGGAAAACAGCATTACCATTTGCGCATGCTCGTTTTCTACTGCGTCATTATAGACATTCGTGGACAGATCGTGTACTGACAGGGAGAATCCCTGTTCCGTGTGTCATGACGTCACTGATGATTTCAAATCAAATCAATGATTTGATTTAATTTAATTATTGCACGGGCAACAAATATTGAGACATTAAAATACCTACATGTAGTAGTACATGAAGTTTTTCCAGTGGTACTGAAAATGATGAAATAAAAAATGACCCTGCTTACGCTTTTAGTGCACATTAATGCACATTTGTAATTCTTGTGATGAACAGTTAATCTGCAAATCAATACACTGGAAAAAAACAAACAAAAAATTCTGCTGTCTGGCCATCTGGTATTTCAGTATAAAGATGATAATTTTACAGTATTATTAGACACTGTGGATGTATATATTAGTATACACTGTATAGTGTCCAAAACAGTTAGTAAGGTATTTAGAGCTTTATATATGAAAACCTTTTTTTTTTTTTTGAAAAGTAACTAGTACTCAAGAGTACTTTTTGAGAAGAGTAATTTTTACTTTCACTTAAGTTCTGTTTTGACACCAGGGCTTTTACTTGTAATTGAGTATTATTTCAGCAATGTAATTTTAAGTACTCTTTCCACCACTGCTCATAATTATTCTGTGAGTTGTTGCATATAATTTGATCTTTAATTTGAATTTTTATATAATTTGAATTTCGTTTTAATAATAATTGAAGGCATCTTTAAAAACACATCAGCTGTTGTGACTCTTTTGTTTGGCCTGTATCATTTAGTTGCGAGCCTTAAAAATGCCTTAAAATGGTTATGGGCTGTAACATTTATATTCAAGGTAAATGTGTTTACCGGTAATACAGGATTTTGCATCAATGAAATACACAAAATCAGAATAATATTACATAGGATTTTGAAGGTACTCTATGTTTAAAACACATATCTCTCTCTTTCTCTCTCAGATATATCTGTATTTATATTTGCAATATTTATTATGAGAATGTTGCTGGGAATGTCACAGGAACGTGATCGTGGTCTTAGGTTAACTATTGTTTCATTATAATATCAGAGCAACCAGTGCACAACAGAACTGCACAATGTAGTACACTGATTAAATGGCAGGCAAACCATAGCTACGCTCTTACACAACTTTCAAAGAAATTAAAAAGCAGTTTAAGGTATTGTTAAGAGATTATACTTGGTTCCAGTAATGATCCACCCACAATTATTAAAGGCACTGATGAGATTTTGAGAGCAGTTCATCATCGGTGTATTCTGCTGCTGAAGAGAGAATCTGAGTTTGCTCTGCAGAAGCATTAGACATCAGGTAAAGATATTTCTCTTCATTTGACCTCCATTGTGTTTTTTTTGAGTAATTTATGGAATGGATGCAATTATGTTTTTTGTTAATGGGAAAACTTCCTGTGATTGAAGTGGAAAGGGCTTCCTAAGCTAGCAATGCAGGATGTTGGATGCAAGAACAATAAAGTTTGGAGTAGATTATACAAAAAAGCTTTTTATTGCAGAAAAGCACCATTTTGAATAAAGTTTTGTTTTTACAGGTCAGATTGTCACCATGAGGTTTATAACCTCACTGTGTTTTTCCCTGCTTCTGCTGCTTAATGGTGAGTGTATGTTTAGTTATCAGAAACCCTCAGAATGACACATTTAAAGGTCAGCTGACTTAATGCTGTAATATTAATACATGCTTAATTTTTTGTTTACCAGGTGAAATAGTCAGTGGACAAACATCAGGTACAACAATCATTGTTATGTTATAGTTATGTATAACATACTTTATTATGGAACATAATCACATATACTTTCCCCCAGAAACAGTATGACAGAGAGATAGTTCTTCCAAAGTTATTTAGTAAATTTTGTGTTTATTTATGCTGAACAAAAGCTAGAAAATAACAATATGTTGGCTTGTGATTGTCATTTGTCTCTTTCAGATCCTACAACGTCCAACTCTGATCCGTGCTATGATTATAACACTCTTGATGAGTATTGGAGAGACATACGGCAAAATAATTACTATGGCTATGATGACACCTATGTTGAATGGAGCGGCTGGTATCGTCTGTATCTGAATGGAGAAAGTGCTCAGATGTCTGAGTGGTGTGTGAGTACAGGATGTGGTGGAGAAACTGCACTGTTTCTCAATGGCTCTCATCCAACACTTGAAGATGGAGTGGTGACCCTTGAAGTTTTGGGAAGTCATTGGTGGTGGTGGGGTTATTCCGACCAGTGTGGTGAATACTCATCCACACCCATCCAAGTCAAAGCCTGTCCAGGAGATTATTACGTCTATGAATTAGTCAAACCCATCACATCAGCTTCCAGACCTACATACTGTGCAGGTGAAGTTTGATCTCTTTCTCTACATTACTGTAACTTTTTTCAGTGTCAATATTATGAGTAAATAGTTTTTTATACATATAAAATATATAAAATATATAATAAGTATATTTTTATATAATAAGTGTTAGTATATTTTTTAAATTGTGACTTATGTTTACCTGCCAAGGGACTGCAGATGAAAATTAGCCATTGGCTAAATCTGGTACAGTGCATCAAATGGAAACATTAATGTTAAAATTGTGCATGGTCCCTTTTCAAATAAACAATAAATAAATAAATAAAAAAAAAAAAATAATAATAATTAGTGCAGTCCATTAACCACATACTGTCACATACTGTACATCTATGGAGGCAAGTTGAACTGAACCCAAGTGCAGTTTATTATAAAAATGTGATATGCAGTAAGACAGAAAAATAAGCATGAACTAAATGAGACCTGAACCTGACAAGACTTGAATTGAAAACATGGGACTCGACAACAAGAAGTTACAATAAACAAAGCTAAACAATCATGGCAAATGACAGCTAGGCTATATTTGCTCAAATTTGCTCAAATCACTAACAATGAAGTAAACAACAAATGCAATGCACCAATTACAGAACAGATCAAAATCTTTAACACGTTAGGACAAGGGATTTAATTGACAAAGCAGAAAAAAGTGCATTAATACAATGTTAAATACTTGAACACCAAAAAAAAAAAAGCATTCTCTTCCCTTCTGCATGCTGCAGGTAGACTGTACAGCATTAGTCAGAATTGCTATAATTGATTGGTTGAAAATCAAGAAATGAACAATTGTGTTTTACAATGTAATATTAGTATTTTAACAATGCTCTCTTTGACAGTTGCCTTCCAAAACATCAGCAGTGATCCCTGCTACAACTATGAGTCTCTGGATCGTCCCTGGAGAGCCAACAATGAAAGTGGAGACCGGATCTGTGATGAATCGTTCTCCTGGAATGGCTGGTACCGGCTTTTCTACAATGAAAAGAACATCCAGATGTCAGAGAGATGTGTTGGTTCATCCAGCTGTAGCGCATACGATAGTCTCTGGCTCAATGGTGCTCATCCTCAGAAAGAGGATGGAGTGGTGACCAGAGAGGTTTGTGGTAATTATTTGCTTTGGGGCATATGCTGTTCTTACAAATCAACCCCCATCAGAGTGAAAGCATGTCCAGGCAATTACTATGTCTATGAACTTGTGAATCCAGAAATCTATTGTTCAGCATACTGCACAGGTACAGTGTTTTTTACTTTATTTATTTATTAACTTACTACTTTAACTAATAATCTTAGTCATGAATGTCCTTATTTGTAGATGTCAGGACTATTTCACAGGTGACTTATACTGTAAGTCCAGAGATATTCACTGGATCCAGCATCACCCTGAGTGAGTTATGTTTTATTTTTTGTTTTAAAAAAGTATTTATGGTAACCCTTGAGATTAGGGAACACTACTCTCTGTTAATAAATAGCTACTTATTAAAATGAAAATTACTACATGACCATATTCTAAACCTCTTAATATACCTAAACTTTTCTACTACAATTCTGTAACTACATTATTTCTATCAGCCTGATCTCACATTTAAACATAGGTATTAATACGTAACATTTACAAGCATAAAACATATATATTTTAATAAATTTTTGGCTGATGCTAAAACATTAGACATCAATTAGACATATTTTAAATAGCTACATATTTTTGTTAAAAAGCGTAAAAGAGTTGCGTACTGTATATCTTTAAAATAATTAAGATATTTGAAAGAGTGTATTTTTATCATTTTGTCAACGAGCAATTTAGATTTTTAGACTCCTCCTTGACCTACCCCATACCTAAACCTAAACATTGTAAAAGCCGGTGCGGGCTTTGCTGTTTGTAGTATAGACTCGCTGATCTTTTTTAACATTATTAAAGCCCATTTTTAAAAAATGAGCTGGCAGCAGAAATCTCACAAAATTAAGTTAACAGTTTGATAATGCAGATGCAAAAAACACAAAAATAATCAAATTAATGCTGCATATTCAATATTCTCCAGGATCCATTTTTAAGTTGAGTCAATACATCACATTTATATGTTAAAAAGAATGTAAATACGTATTTGTAAGTTTAGATGCTAAAAATATGTCCGTATTGTACTTTTTATTCCCTGTAAAAAATGTAAGCAAATTTAAGTTTTATAGTTTACTGAGGGAAATCTCGTTTTGCTAATCCTGAATGTGTTCCCTGATCTAAACCTTTCTGAGCAATGAAAAATGTCACTTTTATACTTTTAGCTTTACTACTTCACAGTCATGTTGTGAATGATTGTTACTGTGTTTTTACTGGTTAACATTTGCACTTGTGAAATCCATTAAAATAAAACCTGTTTGTTTTCATATCCTGATAACACAGATTCTGAGCCGTGTGAAAACTACAATGTACTGAACAACTACTGGAGAAGCACGCGTAATTACTGGTCTATGTTTGGATACATCTCTGATCATGATGACACTCGTGTTGTATGGGACGGCTGGTATCGACTCTTCATTAATGAATCAAATGCTCAGATGCCCGAGTGGTGTTTTTATCAGATGTCATGTGGAAGTATTAGTTCTCTGTATCTTGGTGGCTCTCATCCTCGTCTAGAAGATGGAGTTGTTACTCGTGAAGTTTTTGGTTCTCGTGATTATCAGTGCAGTCGCTACAGATCTGACCCAATCCAAGTCAAAGCTTGTCCTGGAGATTATTATGTCTACAAATTCACC